>JAPQRP010000012.1:15493105-15514706 GCA_037367295.1 Apogon hyalosoma | reverse complement strand
ACCTGGAGGGTTCAAATTCAAACTGTATGAACTATTAGGGTCCAAATACACAAATAAATGAACCAAAGACTAATAAAGGTGGGTTTAGCAAAATATGAGCCCTTTAACAAGACCGATTGGAAAACAAATGACAACAGTGCTGGTTATCTGATGTTTTCAATGTGTACGATTAGGTGTCACATATGTATTGGTTTATGTACATGCACAATAAATTTATAAACCTCCCATAACAAAAAACCCAAATAATGGATGTATTGTAATGTGCAAACAGTGTTTTGAAGTAGATGTGGTCGCTCTAAGGCAAATATCCCTTTGGAGTAAAACCCATTCAGTCATTAATTCTCAGTTTTTCACATGTTGACCTAAGATCTTGGAAACTATACAGCCAGCCAGCATTTATGACTTTTATTCTGGAGGCATTGTTCTTGTAGACCAGGGTTACATGCATGTTGCACCTTTTATCAACGTTTTCACAGTCATGCCTAGTCTGGATTTAGTCATTTTTGCCCTGAAAGCAGATGGATAGTAGTCTCTTCAATGCTTAAAAATGTTGCTCTTATCAGCTGATAGCTGAACACATCTGAAACACAAAGTTAGTTTTAATGAAATGTTCATCAAAGAGCTACCTTCCTCCTTAATCATCCAGAGGTTATTGTAGTTACTGAAAACTAACAAACCATCAATTAAAAAAAAATTACACACTTAAATTGAACTGTTCTAAGTTTTGTTTCTTATTTAGCTCTAGGTGCTAATTACAGGGCTCAGCTGCAGGTCAAGGAATGCCAGTGGTTGTGTTCAAGTACAAAATGGATGTTCACAATGTGGGGCCTTTACAAAAAGCAATCATTTTGTAAATTATATTTAGTGTGGGGATTTCCTCACATTACAACATTCAGGTGCAGCATTTTTTACAGCAGCTGAACTGAAGAAACAGAAAAACTCTGCTGAGAACAGTCTGAAGAGGAAAGATAGTATATCAGCCTGAAAAAGACATGTTTTCTAAAAGTGAGGTTTGTGTTAGAAAAAACGGAATTGTGTGCTGACTTTATCAATACGCAAATTAGTTTCACATTTCTTTTATACTAAATATTGTAAGTCTATCACTCAAAGTAATTCATCGATTATTTCATCCTGTCTCCGTTGAATCTAGGTTTCCATCACAACACTATGTAGAAACTAAACTACAAAAGAAGAAAAAAAAACCCCAAAAACACAGAATTGAATATAATACAATTCATCACACTGCATTTGACACAGTGAAGGACACACTTGATGACACCCATTATCACAATACAGTATTGAAGAAAAGTCCAAACAAAAGCCAAACTATATGGAAATTAGATTAACTGTCACCTGTGTCCCATATAAAAATAAAGAAATCCACTGTAATATGACAGAACTTACTCTTTTAAACCAAGCTTTTCCTCATGACACCTGTGAAATTACATTAAAAACTAAAAAATAAACTTCTTATACAGTCAAAGTAAACTGAAGTCCACAGGTAAATTGAGAGACTAACCCAAACTTTCCAGAACCATGCCCGTCTATTATCTCCCCCAGTGTGGCGCAGAGGTGTGGGCTACTGGTCTAGAGTCACAGAGGCCTCTCAGGAGGACCAGGCAGCCAATTGGCAGATACTCCCCCAGCTTTCTAGCTCTCTGCATGCTCTGGTAGTCTGCCCCTGCAATTCACCCCCACATCACACAGTCCCATCCAGCGTATGTGTCCATTGTTGTTGGGTCGACCCTGGCGCTGTGACCATGTGGGTCAGGGCCAGAGGAGCAGCATGTGGATTCTTATGTGTGAAGTCAACTCCTCTTTGAAGTGTTTCTCTCTGTCGCCCCTGTTATTTTGTTTTCTATTTGAGCTGAGCATAAGGCCACCTGAGCCTGCAAAGTCCCTGCCTTCCTCTTCTTCTTCCCATCATCCTGCAGGATACTAGTCATTTTAAACTCTACACAATTAGGTTCAAATTCACTAAAGATTACTGATAATGCTGCCGAGGTAATTCTGTAAGCAGACAGAAGCGTCTGGACAATAAGTAAATGGAACAAATGCATCCCTATTAGTCAATACAGGGGAGAAAAGTTACAGTTTTGCTTTCACGCCTTTATCTTTTGAAAACTATACATAGAATTATTATGTATTCACTGAAATAAGGTGTTTGACTATTTCCAGCAAGTGACAAATACAAGTAACACAATCCATAGAAGAGCACTGAACAGAACACAATAGAACAGAATAGAATGCCTTTTTCATTACACAACTGTACACCTGTTATGCAACTCATCCTTCAATGGGACAAAGAAGAAGATAAGAGTGCAAGATAAACAAATACATTATATAGATCAAAATCTGAAACCTTACAATACCTACATTTTGAAGAGTTTTTCATGTTAGGAATAAAATATATATTGCTCCATGAATTTTGGTTTGAGTTCCAGAGACTATATATCTATTCTCAGGCAAGAAAAGAAAAGAAAAGAAAAGAAAAGCCTTTTTCATTACATGACTGTTCAACAAACTGTTATGCCACTAATCTTTCAGTGGAACAGAGTAAATAAAAATGCAACACAGAGAAAAGTAAACACAAATCTTGTCAGTTGAATTTCAAACCAAACAAACAAAAAGAGCCACTTTGGGGAGAGCGAAGCCCTGCCAGTGCACGCTGCCATGTGACTGGAAATCTGCAATCATCATTTATACAACTTGCCTTCATTTAAATGTCCTGATTTCAACCAAACTTCAGCTAAAAGTAGTAACTGTCTCTTTAAATCTGAGAGAAAGATGTTTTTTGTATCAGGGTTAAACCAACCACTGAGATGTAACTTAATTTGCCACTTTATGGTAAATGCATTGAACAGCTCGTGTCAGCCTACTATAGTGCGTTAATAAAGTTATTCTTTGTGAAGTGATGCAGTGACATTCCTACTGGAATAAGGTGTTAAACTCACAAATCCACATACAATAGAATTATTCACATTGTACAGGACATAGAAAAGTTAGTGCAAAGACATGACACACGTTTCATGCATCCTCAATCTAACTGCTCTAGTAAAGGCTGTTTCTGAACTTATTCTAAGAGGTAAGGTTGTGTAAAAATCTAAGAAATCTGCTTCAAATTACATTACATTTTTATTTTTTTCCCAGCCAATTATGTATGTCTCAGTTTAGTCGACGTGTTTTAAGAAATAACCAAGCGCGTGAGAAGACAGACCAGCAAAACTCCACACCACCCTCCAAAAAAAGGCTTGTTTTTCTCTTAACGCTTTGATGTGAAATACACCAGTGTAAAAGCAACATAACTCACTGTCACTTTATGTCCTTTGATTATAAATGAATATGGTTTCGCGCATTTAAGTTTCCTCAAGTGCAGTCATTTATTTTGTCAGACGCCAAAAATCAAAGGTAGACAGCTGGAAGATAGAATCAATCACAGCTCCTCTTTTTCTTCTCTATATTCAACTTAACAGAGCTGCCACTTTATCCATGTTTAATCCCTCGCCTCATTCCTCCAAAACAGATCCCCTTTGCACACAAATAATAGGGTAGAGTGTCTTATGACTCAAAAATTGGTTTAAGCAGAGGCTATTCAGCGTAACAGCCACATAGACAGTCAGCAGAGCAGTTTTGATTCGATTCATTCTATATGACTTACTCGCTTTATTTTAATGAAAAAACTGTTTCCAGTGGGTTTCAGTTGCTTCGGTGGAAGAGTGAAGCCAGTAACCTTACCTAGGTTCAAGTTTACGTTTGCTCATTCTTACTCCAAATTCAATTTATATAATTAAATGTAAGTCAGTGTTGGGAATGGAGGTAGCACACAGAGGTTTGATTAAAAATTTAACAATACCATGACAGGAAAATCGAATTAAGGACATGGCTGCCTCAGTCAATCAAAGTGCTAGGCTGTGAAAACTCATCAGCGTCTCGCGGAGGAAGCATGTTTTTGTGTACGGTCGTGCTTGTACGCGCATGAGAACACGCGTGTACCTGACCCTGCCATCTCAGTACACTAGATAATCCACATCCTGGACAGGCGCAAACTGCAGTCTTCCAGAACACTGCAGAAGGTAATTACAAATTAGGCCAGGCCTTGGATCATGAGGCGGGCGGCATTCTCCAGTGCATCCTATCACCCCCAACTCTCCCCGGCCAAAACAGGCTTAGGCCAAGTGAACAATGACTCAGACCTCCCCACTGTGACAAAAACGCAAGCAGGCTGCACTAAGCCCGCTGGGGACTGCTGTCCTTGGTGAATGGCTTACCGGTGAATTAGCACCAGAGGTCACTAGTTGAGAAAACAATCTGAGGGAGCTATACATTCAAGGGATTATGTTATGCCACATAAAACCAAAGTACATGTATCCTTCATTCATGTAGAAGCACAAGCACAAAAAAAAAGAAAAATTGAATGCAGAAGCCTTGATCCAACTTTCTAATCAGTATGAAAAAAAGTGAAAAAGAAGGTGCAGAAATGTATGAAAATCAAAAGTAGCCCTTTGAAGGACATTTATACCTCACATTATATTAATATAATGGAAAAAAGTATCCTAAATATACTGAAATACTGAAAATTGAAGGTTCAGTATGTAAGATTCAGTTTTGAGTGTGCAGATAATTGGTAGGTTTTTGACTATGTCCATGAAAGCAACCCATAAAAACGTCAATGCACAGGACAGGGCAAGTGCTGAAATGCTTCTCTCAATGGTGTAAAATAAGTGATAATCCCCCCCAAATGCAATATCACTAAAATTACATGGCTGGTTTGAAAATATAGTATGTGAGTGGATTTTTTTTTTCTGAAAAACCTTAGCAAAAGAACAATAACATAGTTTTGTTTCTCATCTTAAAACTAGACTCTAGTCACTAAAAGACCATAATGAATCCAATGGGGAAAAGTGACAAAATAAGCAAGTTATGTTTATTGCAACAAAAACACAGTTATTTAACAGAAACTAAATATTCTTCTACCAGTCACAACAGTCTTGGTCTCTGCTGGAATCTTCTGCAAACCATTATTTACATCCCCCCCCAAAAAAAAAAAAAAAAAAAAAAGGAAGGCAAGGGTTGTTGGTTTTGGTCAGGTTTGTTTCTTTGTTTGTTAAGATTGTAGCAGCAAAACTATTGACTGAATTCATACCAAATTGGGTTTATAGATTGCAGTGACCCAGAATAGATGTGATTACATTTTGGAAAAAGTATGTCAATGTTCAATTTTTTTCCCCCTAATTTACCTATAATGGGCGAAATTTCAAATGTCTATAAAAACATACATTTTGTTGTAATTTACTTCACACTTGGCACATATATAGAGGCAATTTTTATACACCACTCTGACATACAGTTAAGGTACATGTTGTATATAACTGAAACAACACAAAATCTTTCTTAAAGTAATCTCATTGCAAACACTTCTACTGATATCACTATACGTAGATATACATAGACAATATCATATTAGGACACGCCCAGATATGCTGACATCGGCACACGTATAAACATGATGACATCAGCTGGATCGATGCCAAAATAAACTACAGTATGTGCGAAGGGTGGGGTTTGTTGTGTCTGGCACCACTTGTTACTTGTTAAATTGGGCTTCATAATTATTTATATATCTTATCAAGACAAACATAGATATATTTTCTTAATATGAGAGCTAACTTTTCTAATTTAAAACATGCCTGATGGGCTTTTTAATCTTTGGGAAGAAAAGGAGACTAATGTGTATGTGCATTTCTACAACACAATACACTGTGATAAATACAAATACAAGTACAGATATCTGAAACTTCACAATGCATAAAGCCTCCCCACTTCTGTATAAATGGAAAAGCCAATCACATTCTGCTAGATTTGCCCACAAGGAAGAACTCCAAGCCTTGACATGCTGATGATAAGACATCTTCACAGAGCTCTGAAGTGTGGGAATGAGTGTCTGTCTTCATCCAAAACTACTTTCTGCACTGGCAGAAGCATCTCACTATCACCAACACATAGGTAGACGTCTCTGACTGTTCTAATGATCATCATCAAACATCAGGCTTCCATCCCGTTCCCTGGCAGGATGTACACGCATGTGCGAGCGAGGAAAAAGCTTGTGTTGTCGACAGCGGCCCTGTGATCTCTTTTTAGTGAGAGGAAGTATGTGTGACCAAGCACGTGGGTATTATTTTGCTTGCGAGTGCACACATGCATATGCCTCCTGTCTTCACGGTCATCAGGGCTGATGATATGTTCAAGGTGGCACTACAGCTCGGGGACGGCGCAAGTGCTGGATGAATGCTAAGGGGAATACCAGCCATCGAGACGTTCCACTTCATGAAGTGTGCAAATCAGGCAACGGAGGGGTGGGGTGGGGGGGTTTAGATGGGAATGGAGTAGCCAGGCCAGGGCCAGACCACCTCATCTGGGAGGAAAGGGAGGGATGAGAGGATTACAGAGATGGAGAGGACAGAGTAGTAAAAGTAAGGATACAAATACAGGAAGAGACTTGAAGATAATAGATGAGTGAAAGAATACTAGATAAGGTGAAGCGGCAAAGAGACGGTGAATTGATCGCAGCGAGCACTTCCTCATAGGGGCTATATCTTCAACAGAACAGACAGTGAGCAAAAAGCCTCACTTTGACTGTCATTCACTGTGAGGATTTTTTGGAGGGCCAGCTAAAGTGTGAATTAACAACATCATAGAGCAAACATGATACATTATACATTCTGCCTCGCTTCGGAAGTGATAAACAAGTCAGTATACCGGCTTGTCATGCATGTCATTTTGGCCTTGGGAGGTTTAAAAAAAAAAAAAAAAAGAGACAACCTCAGTGTCACATCTTAAAGAAGTTAGTTTTCCAACATCATGCTTTCAAATGAAGTCTTTGTATGTTGATTTTTCCCCCTCACCCTCTAACAGTTGCCATGGTAACAGGAGTTAAGGATTTGGTTTTATAGAGAGAAAAAAAAAAGAAAAAACTTTGCTTTTTTTAAGATTTGCCAATTCATAGATAAGTTCCTGGATGTCTTTTTTGCAAAGTAAGTGTTTTTTGTTTTTTTTTCTCTTCTACCTTTACCCCCCTCCCCCCTTTCCTCCTGCTGGTGGTGGTCAAATAACCAGATTACTGTAAAGAACGGCATTGAAATAGCGATGGTAGGACAAGTGCCAAGAGTCGTGCCTGGCAATTCAGCTTCTCTGAAGACACTGAGGCTCATTTTAAGCCACCTTTTTTTTTTTTTTTTTAACTTACACTGTGTGGATACTAACTCAATACTACACTGAATTAAACTTGCTTGATGCAGAAGTACTGTACAGAGCTTTACGTGGATCAAGAACCTACAACTTCTATACGTACATTATGATAAGATTAGCTCTGAGTGCATCAGTCCAACCTGGTACTTTTTAAAGGTCATGCAGTTTTGCTTTTTTAGCAGTTTTTAAAATCATGACATGCTATTTGTCCTGACAATTTAAATGCCTGGCCATTGCTGCTCATATCTTTGAGTGATGATAATGACTGACTATTCCCTATTTTGTTAATAGGAATGTGGAACTAAATGGGCAGATCGGCTGAGTGATTTCGTCAGGGCTTGGGAGTAGCGCGTATGTGTGTGAATGCGTGTGTGTGTGTGTTTAGGGGATGGTTTGGTGTAATGGTGCTTCTCTCTATTAGATCCCATGATATAATCCATCTTCTGGATAATTAGCAATGAGGGGATTGAAGAGAGGAGGTGGAGGAGCTGGCATGCGCTGTTATAGATGAAGGCTCGTTGCCTTTACCCTGATGGAGGGTGTGTTTAATAGGTGTGTGGCATGTTAGTCAAGACAAACACACAGGCTTCCACGTAATTTAAATGCTCTTTTGCTGCTGTCTGTCCACTCATTTTTTCCACTTTTCTAAAGAGAGCACACAAATAGCAGGATCAGAAAACAGACAAAACTCAAGAAAATCAAGGAGCTGTTTGGTAATTTGACACCGTATGCTTTATATACAGAGATCATCGAATAGACAAATGCAATGTTAATTCTCACCACACAAGCACATACAGAACAATGCTGCAAATGATCTCAACACTTAATTATAGAAACACCGTGAAAACGATCACAATGCAAGCAAATGCTCACGACACAGTCAAACATGGATGCATGCTGCAAATTAATAAAAATAAGCTCAAATGGAAACATGCTGCAAACTCTCATAACACGAGTAAATACAAAACGCATTAGAATATCTAAAAATACAGAATCCAGCCCCAAGTACACAACACGAGCAAATACAGAAACGTGCAGCAAATAATTACAAAGTGGACAAATACAGGAATATGCTGCAAATTCTCTCAATACATGGAAACACGTCACAAGTGATTGAAAATGAGCAAAAATGGAAACATTCTGCAGTTTCTCATAACAAAAGCAAATACAAAATGAACTGCAGTATCTACAATACGAATACAACATGAGCGAATTTAGAAACTCCCCAAGTTCCGGTGTCACTGCTACATAAAGCATTTAAAACTATGAGCTTTCGAGCAGAAATACTTTCTGGCAGAAATAAGTGGCAAGAAATCTTGCTGGATAAATGAGTCACATGCTGTAAAGGAAAGACTCCGAGAAGTAACGGGTTTGCAGCCAATATGACTCTACAGAGACATTTTCAGCTTTTCATTATTATTCTCTGCAAAGATTTCATGTCAGCTAGCATGTAGCACCACATGTTGTGTGCAGCTGAGAACGCCCTCTTTGCATCCTTTCATGTCTCCGACCATTCGAATCGATTAAGGCCGAGCTGGCCCAATCAAACAAACACAAGCTTAAAAGAGTGGAGCAGATTGTTGGATCACAACCGTTATAATAGTGCATGATGGTTGCTTTTAAGGAACAGTGTTCAACAGTCTATTAAGGAAGGAAACGTACTCATACAGCGTTACAAGTGCAAAAATACACACTAAAATTAAGATACAGTAGACTGGAAGAGAAGGAAGGTTTGAGATTAAATAAACCTTTAAGATTCCCTGGAGACATTGGGAATACCATGCAGACTGAGAGCGGCCTGCATGTCAATGTGATGCCTGCAGTGCAATTACCGCTTTCACATTCCATCGTGGTTCCCTTGATTGCCCCAAAGAGGCTCTCTGACTCTCTGATTCGCATACTGCCTTGTGCTCACTGGCGCCCAAACTACAAAGTGAAAAGCATCAGTGTGAAGGAATCAGATTTATTACGGGAGCTTGAGATTAAATAAGAGCACACAAAAATGGCGCTGACCAATGACAAAATAAAGTCGCACTGGGAATATGTGGTGCAGAGTTGTTTCATTTTCCCCACAAATGCCTTACAACAGGTGCACTTCAGGTCATCTATATTTAATTTAAGTAGTCGTTGCAGGATGATGAATGCAAACCCAAGTGTGCATGTGTTTGCATGTGTGTCGTCAGCATTGCCCGATAAACTGGCCCTCCCTTTTGATTCGGTTTAAGCCTCTGCCCCGTTTTCTGTTTCGTCGTCCGCTCATTAAACCCATCTCCGCCCCAGCTACTATGTGGATGCTTCTGTGAGCGTATGCACTTTGTATTTGTGCTTGCGCCTGTTCCTGTGAGGTGCCTGTCAGGACTCATGGGAGGGGTCAAAGGGAGAGGCCGTTAATCAAGACAGACAGGAGCATCACCTCGGTGTTCCCTGGATGATGCTGTAGCTGGGAGCTGCGGGTCCCTCTGCCCAGATCCCCCTCTTATCAGAGCACCAATTAAGGCCCGTGCTGCTCTACTCCTCAGCAGAGGTAGTGAAGGCAACCTTTTGTTCCCTGGCCTTGCATCACATGCTATGAGACCAGAGCCCCGGAGCATTAATGTCCAGTGCAGTTTTGGTACTGCATGAAACAAAGTATATTTGCCGCCCTCAGATATGTAATAGTAGAGGAGCTCATTATTTGCTTTGCACAAATTGCGTCATCATAATGTATGATTTGACAAGTGTAAGTCAGAGAGGAGAATGTAAGATGTACAGGAGAAAAATCCAATTGCAATTCATATTGTAAAGCAACGGTATTTCTCCAGCACTTCATGGGTAAAAAAAACGTATTTAAATAAAGCAAGAAAAGGCCCCCATTAGACAGCACAAGCACAAACTATGAAGTGTCATCACTGATAATAGAAAGCATCTCTCAAGGATCTTTCCGTGCTTCGATACTACTCATCAAATCGCGGGTACTCTATTCATACTTTTTCCTCTTCCTCTTTTTTTTTTTTTTTTTTACCTCCCCCAGACAACACTAATGATCAATTCCAGCCCTCAGCATATTTATTCATGAGTGTATTACACCTGGTTCCTCTTTGTTGCAGATGCATTTCCTCAAGTATTATGTGGTGCCTTGACTCCCACGCTTCCAGCTCAGAAGACATTTCTCTCTTCTCACTACCAGGCTTTGTTCAAGCACCGGCGTGCACACTTTCATGTGCACAAGTGCACGCACGCTCACACTGGTTTACATTAGCAGATAATTTGAGCTATGTTATGTTGTTTTGCTGTCTCACCCACTATAGATCAGTTTTCCTTCTCCCTTTGTCATGGCAGTCCATGGAGGAGTGTGAGATGGCGATTTGTGAACTTGTACGTGTGTGAATGCATGGGAGGGTGTGTGTTTATTTCTTTGTTTAGTTCTATCTAATTATCTCGTTGCCTTTGTCACACACTCCCATTTCTTTTTTTAGCGTGGTTCTTGCTGCATGTTTGTACTTCTGGCTTACAAATGTGTGCGTACACTCGGTCGTCTGTGTTTGTCTTTGCAGAATTTCAGCCAATCCAGATATAATGAAGTAGCATCATGGTATTGATGGCAAATACATCTAAGTACCTAGAGAGGCTGACAGACGTCCACACACTCTAACTTTGGTGAATTACAGAGTTTGTGCCATCTCGTCGTTGTACACCTGTTTCCAAATTTCACAAAGAAACATTGCGGAACATTTATTAGCATTGATCTAGATTCAATGGAGCTGTATTCATGGCATAATGTATAAGGTTTGCTGATTGGACATATTACTCCACACAGCACTTCTTCTTTTCCCAAGTCTCAAAAGGAAACTGTTGGAGGAAGGTCCAATTGTCAGAATCAGGAAAGTGCATCCTAACTTTTGAATAAATTACAATTACCTCCTTTTATAGACTTCTATCATCAAAAACCAGGTATTAATCATTACCATATGAAAATAGTGGGAAAACGTATATTCTTTAATGTCTCCTGCGTTTTAATCGTACAAATACAGACATCAAGAGTGTTTCTGGTCTGTGTTTGCTCTACAGTGCATGAATTCAGAGGAAAGGTTGCAATTCAGACCATGAATCAAGATTTTGATTAAAAATGATGTGATGTTTTAACCATATTGCCAACACCCACATGAAACCAATAAAACTACTCATCTTAACTCAGCAGCTGTTGTAATATCAAATGAATCAGGGAAATGTGTGTACAAATGTGAGGCAAAAATCTGTGCTTGTGAAATGCTTTACAAATTTGATAAAGAAATAAATTATGTTTCAATCAGTGACAAGACCAGTATTTTTTTTTTCATCAAATGGGAACATAAATTAAGAACATTTGATGCTGGAAAATAATTTGTATTCCAAGCACAGAATTTCAAAAAGGTCATGCTGAAGGGTTTTTATGTTGAATTTCCACAGTCTCATAATTATTTCTGAAACAGTTTTGAAGACTGTAGATAATTTCATGGACTATATATTATTTTGAAGAATAATAATAATTATTATAACAGAAATATGACAGCATAATCATAGTTATGGGCATATTTAGATAGATGTGCTTAAAAAAACATTATCTATTAGTTTGATAGTGCAGTCTTTCAGCAATCTTGTGTGCCTATACATTACTCAAAGTTAGCATTGCTGTAATAAAACACAGTATACATTCACCAAGTAAATTCAATTTCATATCAGCATTTCCTAAGTAGTAGTTTGGTTAGTGGTTTCAGTAAATCAAGAGAAACGTTAGCCTTCCAAGTGTCATTCCTTACTCTTCTGCAACTCCATGATCGCCTCACAATGTGGTTTGATAGAAAACAAATTAGGCTTCAAACCATTATTCATTATTATTAATCATTATTATCAAACATTATTACTAAGAGATGACCAAATTCTCGAATGCAAAGGAATGGAGCTTCGACACCTCCTTAAATACTGCAGCATACTTTTACAAAAGGGGAAGAGATAATGTCATCCCACAGTCAAATACTGACTGTTCAGGGAAACATGAAATTAACATAACAGAGGGTACGTATATTTTCCATTTTAGGCCACAAATGAATGGTACTGAATTTAACTATAGGTGTAAAATGTGAAGTTACCGAGGCAGAATTGTTTAGTTTGAATGAGTTACATCTTCATTTTGAGCATGGTTGTATTGCAGCTTAACTTAAATCATTCGTTAATGATTAACTTCATTTCACCAGGTGGGTCAATTCATCTAACGCTTTGACTTCAGTAACATGTGTCTTATAAAATTAACCTATAAAACACTACATTGTGACCTGGATCTTCAAAATGAATAGGAATGAAGCCAAATAAAGCTGGGATAAGTGTATTTGTGGGTTGAAATGCTAATTTAAATTTACAGATAATGTTTAATTCATGTTAAGTAGAGGATTTGTAGCTTGATGCTATGATGCTGATTCAGGACAAACAGACATGAGGAGCGTGATGGGCTCGTGGTGTAGTTACAGCCTTCGTTTAGGTTGATTGCTGTTCCGACCTCAGCCATGAAGGCCACGTACACATGTAGCTGTGTATTTATAGAAATAGACATTTCCCTACTTCTGTTTTCAATAATATCATACATACTACATCGTTTTCAGAAGTTTTCATCTACACAAATCCGCATAAATACACCTGTAAAGCACAATCATGGGGGTAGAGTGAGGATAAACAAATGTTATTAGAAATAAGAATTTTTGGCGTGGATGAAAGGCAAAAATACATGAGAAAAATATCTGTTTTTCCAGATACTTGTGTACAAGACAGAAAACACATTTTTTTCTACCATGTTGTTCATGTTTATATCCTGCATTAAACACCTTGTTAAAAATACGCCAGGGGAAGTATCCAGAATGCACTTTGGAGTCCATCTTCAGAATATTGCCTGTTTAACCACGGCTAACCCTTGTAACATTCCTGAAGTCTCCTTTTCATCTTCCCTACACCAGATTGTTATTTCCAGGTCAAGGAAAAGTGGTTCAGAAAAGTACATAGCAGTTAATATTTTGGACGTTTCAGATACACCCTATGACGCCAATGTAAACCAGCTCACTGATTCATTTAGAATTTGCTGCATTAGTGATTGACAACCCAACAAAATAAGATCATCCCTTGCTTTACCTCCACTGTATTGCTAGACTGTGTAGGCAGCATCACATCTGTGATGGCATGTCCTTATTTGCTTTCTTGTGTGCATGTAAACAGCATGTGTTTGCCTATGCAAGGTTTCTTGTCTGTCCATCTCTATCTCTATCTCATATTCCCTTCTTTCACTTTCTCTTAGACCGATGGGATGCACCATTTTAGGGCAGGCTCAGTGGTTACAGTTTCCTCCCACTGATATGATTAGGTGTCATTAGTCAGTTCAGCCTGTCGGACTAGCCTCACAGTCAGCTAGTGATAGAGGTCCATACTATCGATTGCCTCTAGCATGGAGCCTTCACCCCTGTTTTCAGTCCTTATTTCAGCCTTAAAACCAAATCATCCATGCCATTTGTGAGTGGGCACAGCCTCAAATATTGAGGAATGTCATGTATGCGTCTGTAAGTATATCTGCATTTATGTACCCATCCATCCATCCCACTGACTCTTTGCCTTGATGTCCTGCTGTCAACCCAGTGTGGTCGCAGAAGAATATGAAGTTTTAGCTGCGGCTGTCTCGCTGGGGAAATATAAGTTGACTGTCTATTGCATTACTGTTTCTAAGCCTCACATCAGGAGGCGATCAGATTCCCTGAGGTAGAAGGAACAGGGGAAATGGAGAAAGGGATGATGGGATGTGTGTGCTGCTTTGTCTCTCGGTGTGTGTGCCTATGTGTTTATATCTTTGTGGGTGCATATTAGGGCTTTTACTTTTCACTAAATCACATTTGAACATGCTCCTGCGTTAGTGTTGTAGCATCTGTGTCAGTATGAGGTAGGGATCATTTTATGCAGTGTATACCCTTCTGTAACCATTTTATAAGCCATGTGCTTGTTAATAGTAACAGTCAGCTCCGCCATGCGGCAAATCATGGTGCTTTAACTCAATATAAAAAGCATAGTAAAAAAAAAAAACAAAAAAAAACCGATTCAGTTATCTTTGTACGCAAACACTTGTGTTATCAAAATGACAAGCCTAAACTACCTTTTGATGTGATTATTACTGTTGTCCTGACAAGGTGGTTCCAGCACAGCAGAAACAGATGCACTCCTGGGATTCTAACACGTTATGTTGTCTATGCTTTACACAAAAATGACAGTCAGCAGCTGCTTCTATGTGGGCAAAAACAATATGTCAGACACTGAAAGGGCACTGTGTTAATTCAAGTAAACATTACACCAGTGTCGGACTGCATGTACTCAACTACTGTACTAAAACACTTGCACTATTTGTATGATACTTGGACTTTATTGTTTTCTACTCAGTCAAATATTACTTTTTGCTGCACTATGTTATAACTTTATAACTTCGTATATCTATTGCTTTATAGTTTCATAGTTTTATCTAAAAAATACAAATAAATTATTTATTATTATAGAATGAGCTACCCAACATGCACCACCGATACTACAATCTATAGTTAACAGAGTACTGCACCAATAATTATAAATTATCAGTATATTATCCTGATATGAGCCATTTAGCATATGCACATTGGTACTTTACGCATATTTTGATGCTAGCCGTTTTGTTTTTAAATGCAGAACTTTTAGGGAACTTTTATGCTGTATTATTGCTACTTTTACTTACTTTCTCCATCACTATCTCAAAAATTGTTCAGAAACTCTTTATCGATCTAATCTGGGAATGGTTTGTCTTTGCCCAACTCTTCCACCAAGTGTCATTAAAACTGGAACAGTAGTTCTTACATAATCATGCCAAATAAAAAGTAATGTAATCATAAACTCTGTCAAGGAGTTTATATACTGTATGTTAGAAATGGAAAGAGCCCATCAGTAAGTCTAAAACTTAGGTTGCAAATCACAACTGCTCAGTTTGTATCTCTTATCTAATCAGACCTTGGAGGGAGGGCTGTCCTTCAGAGACAGAGCACTGCGATACTTGATGTGATCACCAAAATAGATCCAGAGTCCTGCTATTTTGGCCCTTGGCTAATCTACATTATGTCACAGATAATGCATGCTGGTAAAATGCGTCACAGTGCATTTCCTTGGCCCTCAAATACAAACCAAAGATCATTGTAATGGCACTGTGTACCAAGAGCGTTGTTGCTGAGCAGACAGATCCCTTCATGGTCACACACTGTAGTCCCATCAGGATAATACACCATGTGACAAAGCGCTCATCATCTCCAGATGGTTCAAGGGACATGACAATGACTACAGTATACACAGATGGCTTTCAAGAGAGCCTCTTACAGGACAAAATGGGGCTTTAAGTTTTGTCGCTTCAATGTGTTTTGATTCTAAGGCATTGTGTTATGCATGTATTGTGTAAGGATGAAAAGACAAAAAAAAGCCAAGGTAATGGGGTCACTGATCTTCCTATTTCTGAGCATGTGTACCTAATAAAATGGTCAATGGCTTAATATATAATATATTATAGTGAGCATAACTTTGCACTGGCTAGGTTGTCATTGGTTCGTAATTGATGTTATCTTTTACTTTGACACATACTCAGAAGAGTAGCACTTTAAATCTATTTCAATGCCGAAGACTTATTATCAGAAGTCTGCCTGCATCCTCTCACTGCTCCTTGAGGTTGATGTGCCGGCCCCACTCTGATTGAATATTTATCCCCACCAATCAAAAATGTGGTCCCCGACTATTAAGTTTTACAAAATTAGGGTAAGCACTTTATCCAGGGGCCCATTAAGGTAGCGACCAGCGAGAGCATCCAGACCTCGGCTTTGGCGCCGAGCAGCAGCTTAACGGGTTTATAACGGAGCAGGGCAGCGAGTCAATCAGCTGCTACTGAGTGACTCTGTAATGGCCAACCTGACCATCACACTCCCCAGAGAGCCAGTTTTGTTTTCCATCAAGACTGTCATTACACAGGGAGGCACAACACACCCTCCGAGAGAATGTGTGTACATGTGAAAGGTAAAAAAAAAATGTTTCAGACTATTGATATTATGGTGGGAGGAAAAGCTATACTCTACGTGACTTATGTTTTCATGCCCTTCTTTCCCTTCATGTGACATAAAATCTTATCTTGTCTATAAGTCGAATTAGACGACACTATAAAATGTGTTGTGTTTGAAGAAAAGGATCGCTGAATGCTCTGCACTGACTTAAGGGGAACTTAATGCTGTCCCCGTCAGCCGACCCAAGAGAGAGAGCCATTAGTTTTAATCAAGCGCCACTCTAATTGAGAGGCCTCCCATCTTCATAAAGATAATTACCAGAAATGTCAGACACTGCATGAGCTCCCTCCTCCACTACACCCGACCCATGAGCAGCAATAAAGCACAAGGCTGGACATGTATCTTTATCAGAGGGCAAAGCCATGGCATCCACTTGACTCCAACAATTAGTCAACATTAACCGCAGATGGCCTCCATAACACAATTAAATACCTTTGAGTTACTCTAAATCATCACTATTGAACCTTTATGGATCGATCATTTGAGTTACAAAGTAATAGAATGAAAATGAATGAGACAGATTCTCAGAATGATTCACTCGACCTATTAAGTGGTTTGTGCTTTGCTTAAAAGTAGTAAGAAAAAATCTGTCAGTGTAAAAGCCCTCTGTAAAAGTCCAATGCGCTTAAAATATTCTAAGTATTAAGCACAGAGGTAGTGGCATTACTGTGCATCATAAAATCATTAAATTATTAGTACTAATTAACAGTGAGGCATTTTAATTGTCATAGATCAAGGTGGTGCTTTTATGTGAGATTTAGATTCAACTAAGAGAAACATAAAAGCATAAATGAAGACAGGAGGTAGAATTATACTATTCAGTGTTTAATACATTGCAATGAGGATATGCACTGCATCACCACACAGCCCTAAGTAAAAAAAAAAAGTGAATGCACCTAAAGGTTCAGATATTTACTGGCATCTAGTGTTGGAGGTGAAGATTGCAACCAAATGAATACCCCTCCATGCACCCTCCCCTAAACCATTCTGCAAAAAAACATACAAACAAAATGCCCCTGTGCTGGGTCCATTTTGGGCTTTTGGGGTAAGGGGATATTAAAGACTCAGTGTGTTATGTTTAAGGATATCTAGTGGCAAAGTTGCAGATTGCAATGCTCTACCTTCAACCTGATCCTGAACTATAGAGGCCATGAAAAAGCATAGAAGTCCCTTTTTAGAGCCAGTATTTGGTTTGTCCATTCTGGAGTTTTTAAAAAGGGATGGTAACTCTTTTTCACAAAACAGAGCAAAACACTGCCTCTTTCGTGGATATGAACTGCTCATTCTAGGGCAACAGAAGTGCACCTTTTCATATTTTCAGGTGATTACATGCTAATGGAAACCATAATTATGAATATTACACTGATGCCACCCACCATAAAACAGAGTAAAAGAAACGATAGGTTTTGGATTACTGCAGTGTGACGTGGTCGACCTGCTCACTGCCAACAACTCATTGTAAAATGATAAAAAGGAAAACAAATTATAGTTTCAGGTGATCATAGATTAATAAACAGAACATAATAATAGATTATGAATACAGTGTTTTGGTGATAAGAGCCCGCTGAAGCCCAATCAGTACTAGTCATACCTGTGAACCTTTGGTCATTTTCAATCATTGCAGAGGCTCTGTGATCTAAATTTGTGTAAATCAGCCATGTCTGTAATATATAAAGTAAAAATTCCACAGCAAATTACCTACCCTGTTTCAGCAAACGCAGAGATCCTGTGATAATGTTAGTGTGATTTGCAATACTTTTGTTACCTTCTTGTATTTATTCTGCCTATTTTGTGGTTGAACTATGGAGGCTGTTAAAGATAAATGAATGTATTTTGGGTAGAAATTCAAGAAGTTCATGTCACAATAAAGCATGAATATTCATTGATCAAACAAACTTAAACAGTAAGGAACATTAGTCTTGCATTTTATTCTTTTATTTTGGTTTTTATATATTCTTCTGTACAGCACTTTGGTCCACTATGGTTGTTTTAAAATGCTTTACAAATAAAGTAGAGAGAGAGAGCTAGCTTAATTGTTAATCTTCCCCCTGTAAGGTGCTTTGGAAAAAAGCGTCTGCCAAATGCATAAATGAATGCAAATGAAAATTATTCTGTTTTACAGCTATCTGTAAGTGTTGGCCATTGGCATCAGAACCCTGGAATAATCAGTAAATTGATGTACAAAACAGACTTTAGTGACAATTTCGGTCAGCATTAGTATTTGTGTACTATTTCGTAGAGAAGTGTGTAAAATTTAGGTCCTGTTTCACGGGGTGCATTGGCATGGGATGAGAGAAGTCTGGTTTTTTTTCTTGAATTTACTGACACTATTCCCCTGCTGCAATGTCAAGGGCAGGTTCACCACTTGCAGATAACTTTTGAAAGACAGAAAAATGTTCCTTACTGTAGCTGTCACGCATGTCATTCATCCATTTTTTTTGGATGTCGCTCGTCTGAAAGATTTAAATTTGCTCTTTCAGTGAGCACCTTTGCTATATTGCGACAGGAGGCCCCTGGATTTCCAACCACAACACTTTCAGAATTTTATTTACCATCGCTACTTCTACCTCCATCATCCTCAACTAGCAAATTGTTTGAATAAATGAGTGGAAGAAATACTGGAAATCACATGAAAATACAGAAATCACATCATGGGACCTTGTTTTGCTGAAAAAGGAATTTTTACTTTACAAATTACAGATATGGGACTAAGAACACATATGATTACAAACACTAGTCACGTGCAAAAAGGACTTAAAACAACAAATTGATCAAATTAACAAAGGTGGCCTGACAGTATGGCATCAATTTTCTGTTTATATCTTAGCCTAATAGCGCATTGATAATTAAAGACCACACGGACCTCAGGAATATGCTTAGATTCCAGAGTCTCGTCAGTGTCTTGATGTGACGTCCTGTCTCTTGAACTTTGACTGATCGCTCTCTCCGGGCTTTAACCAAGTGTCAAGAGAATGGATGAGGTGGCAGAGAATGACTGACAGCTACCAGGCAGAGGCTGCTCCCTCAACAGCGACCAGAGCCAGTGTATGTTTAAAGCCAGTAATAACTGAATATTAAGCACATTTTAGAATGCAGATGACATATACGCCCACATCTTTTAATAAACATGGAGACTAGCCCTGCCAAACATGCTTGTGCATCGTATGCTTCCCTTGTGCCATTAAAGGCTTTAGAGCAGCCACAATAAGTCTTTAAATTCACATGATGTTACTCTTTAGCCACGTCAGTTCCTCATAATAAAATGCACAAGGAGAAGCTGTCAACACTTAACAGTTCCCTGCATATAACCAAGGTAAATAAATAAATAAATAAATAAATAAAATCACACATATGGTAACAAACCCAAGTGAATTGTTATGGATCTATCATATTCCCCAGTACAAGCGTTAATTTGGTACGACCCACGCACAGGATATCAAGAAATCAATATTGCTTTCCCATGTCTGTGGCTGCACTAGGTGGGCCTAATTGAAATGTATGAGGGAGCCTGCTAAATGATCTGTGCAGGCAAGGGAGCCAGAGTGATTGCAAACATATGGAACGGTTCCTTAGACAAGAGAAACATTTGTACAATGCTGAGAGTGAGAGAAACAGACAGAGTGAGGGTGAAAAGGAAAGAGGGGGAGAGGGAAAGAAAACAGACAGAGCAGAACACAAGAGGAAGCATCACTCATTTCATTCGGTGCTACCTGATGTCTCATAACGTTCTTGTTACAGAGCTAGTGGAGAAAAAAAAAATGCAGCAACTTTGACGGGTTTTCAGGCGGATGCCTGTGTTAGTTGGAGAGAGCTATTAACATTGGAAAAAGATGCGGGTCTTGACACATTATAAACCTATTACAGCTGGAAACTTGGAAATAAACCTTTGACCTTTGCAAGCTTTGACCCACACGAGTGAAAATTCTGTATTCAAGGGTCCTCTTTCCTCCTCCCCCCCGATCCATCTCTCTTACCATGTCTCTCTAATAAGCTATTGACATTTTGCTTAGTAATGACTGCTGGAATAATGGGTCTTGTATCGTCCAGAATGAGCAATGAGTAGAAGTGGCATTTTCTAACCTCCACAACAGGTGGACAACCAGGCTCACTCAATTCCAATTGGTCGGTTTAATTGGAGCTATCTGGTCTGGATAAAGGGTACCGTCTCCTGTGCACTGAATTGACACTCCACCACTGTCACTCCATGATGCAGTGATTAGTCAGAGCCATCTTGCTCTAATGCGTCTAACACGAGTGAGTCATGTCCGTTCGAATCACAGCGAGGAATATTAGTTACTCAGTAAGTCGCACAACACGTGTGTACAGACGGCAGCACTTGGGGAGGATGTAATAATGCATTAGATTAACAGTCAAGACGTACATCGTGATACTCTGTATTGATGCTTCTGATGTAATTTTAATGTTCATTTCTGTTGAGATATATAATTTAGCAGACTTTTTCGTCTAGCTCAGACATCAGTGACGGAAGAAGAGTTTGAAGTCAGTCACACCAGCCTCTCGGTTTCAGAAAGCACAAACATTATTCTTCTTTCCATTTGGCCCCTTAGCCCTCCTTATAAAAGCTACGTGTCTGCAAGTTTACACCGTTTCCAAACGAGCAGAGAAACGGTTATTTCATGACAGATGAGTGCAATAATGCATCTTTACAAAATTGCTTGAGGCTGCAAACAAAGCTCGAGACACATTCCTATGGCCTGAGTGGGGTTCATGAGTAAGTGTCAAGTGTGTTGATACAATTCTCAGTTTATCTACACCTTTCACATTGCTTCACAAATGAAATGGGTGAAGAAATGTACACAGCTTACGTTAAAGTGTGTCTTGCAAGCTGAGTTTTCTTCTCAGTATTGAGTTTGATAGGGAGAAAAGGTCAAATGATTATGGTTTAGAGAATCTGCCCTCTAAATGATGATGCTCAGTAAGTTCTGGCAAGACCTAAAAAATTACTTTAATCTCTCAATGTGACTTTTAAAAAGTCTTCTGGTCAGATTTATTTCAGCTCGTCAGCCAAAAAACATTTTCAAAATTTCAGTAGCATGTGAGCATCTCAACCCAAACGGACACCTTGATACGAGGATAGCACAAAAGAGCATCTATTATTCATTTAGTCAATGTATTGACAGCTCTAGTAAGCACTGAGGTGAGGTCAGGACAAAGAAAACTACAAAAAAGGGAATGTGAATATACATAAGGACAAAACCAAAAGAAAAAAAAATCCAAAAGAAAAATGTGAGAAG
>JAPQRP010000012.1:15468855-15489013 GCA_037367295.1 Apogon hyalosoma | reverse complement strand
ATGTAAGAGCTTAAGTGATTTTGGTTATTATCAAGAAAACATGGAAAATGGATAGATATCAGCTCTGAAATTAAACTCATATGAGCTATTTTTATTGTTATCATTATATTTGTCCAAACAAATGTACTTTTAGTTGGACCAGGCATTAAAATGAACAAGAAATTGAACAAGGGCGGTCTAATAATTGTTTCCGCGACTGTAGGTGTCACTGTTATAAACTGTTGCCAAAAATTGGGGAAAAAATGGAAATTGGGGGGAATAATGTTGCTCTTCACTGATACTAACTTCAAATTACATTGAAATTTTATGTAATAATTATGTTACATAAATTCTTGTCTGGTAATGTCTACTCTTGTTAAAAACCCAACATGTTGCTCTGCTAATTCCCTATTATTATGTAAAGTAAATTACATGCATTTACACACATTTTACATATTTTTTCTATAAACCTATTTACATTTTGGATAATATAAAATATTTGTGGATAACCCATTATTTCCTAAGTAGACACGGTAATGAATAGGATTTGCACTAAAATACACAAGGTTTTTGTTTTTTTTACAGTAAACTTAATTTATATCTTGCTTTTTGTCTAGGGTTCACAAATACTTAGATGCATATTTATCAGGATAACTGTATATATAGATATAATCACTGTATGTGGAACTACAACATAAACATACAGAAGATCTAAAAGTTGATATGGATTGAATATTGTGAAATTATCTCCCACGCAGTACTTTTACATGGAAATATTAAACAACTTCCTGTGCATTAACAGAAAAAACAAATATCAACTGCGAACACTCAGTTTTATCACCAGAATACTATACAATATACTTTGACTGCAAACATGAAATGTGCATATTTTGATTGAAAATGTGAATTGTGACATAATGACAGTAGCTACAGGTGGATGTGAAGAACTCAAGCACATTCTAGTCTTATAATATTACTAAAATAACTCATATGCAGGAGAATGCAGTCATACGGTCTATGTTTAAAGCGAAATTCACTGGGTCATATTAAACTATTCTTATGTCTTTGGTTTTTATTGGTTTGTTAAGGTAATTCAACTGAAAGCAGCCTGTGTGGCGTTTAAGGACCACCTAAAGAACTGTTTGCTTCAAGTGTCTCTCAATTCAATTTTTAATAATGAAGTGCATGCTTATTTTTGTAAACAGAGGCCTCCCAGACAATAGCTCCATCACTATAGGCACACACACAAAGCACAATAAGGGATTTATTGTGAATTACAGCCAAAAGCAGAAAATATTAGTCCAACAGTGACACGCAAACGCACCAAATGAACCAGCGGACACCACGGCGGGTGTTGAGTAGAAATAGACCAAATCAAGAACCAGGAGTGGATTAAAACAAGATTAAAAAAAAAAAAAAAAATATTTGGCAGTTTTACACATCACATAAAACAAAAATAAACAGCTGTGTCTTTTTCAACTCACCTTTCAGGTGTTCGGATGCGCGTCCGGTGCGTCCTGCGCGTCCCCGGAACGCAAAACGGTCCTTTTCCACAAAGTTCCTTCCAGTTTTCGGACTTTCACACATGGTTGTGGCGTTGTGTTTCCTCCATATTAACTCAAATTAGCATCGAAGTTTGTTTAAAAAAATTACGCAAAACAAATAAAAATTAAAATGATCCATTTCCTTCATTTTGAGCCTTTACGCACCATATTCCACCCCTCCGTTGTCTGATTAATGTAAATCACCTGTAACCGAATGTAATTTACTCTAATAACACTCACCTGTTCACTGTAGTTATGGGTTTGTGTTGGATTTGTGTCACTGAATGCACCGATCGGACGGGGTGATCGCTAATTTAGGCTTCCCATCATATTGAATTGTTAAAAAATAAATAAATAAATAAATAATAACAGCAGGACAAACAGTCATACTGAAGAAACCTTAATATTATTATTTTTAATCATCTTCACTTAATAATTCATCATTTTCCAACAATTTCTTTTGACTGTACAATAAATTCTGATCATATGGACACCAGATGGAATAAAAAAAAAAAAACATCATTAGCAATTAGCATTAGCATTATTAACATTAGCACACTAAGAGCAGGAGCTGCCATTGAAAGGAACTTGGAGATCAACTCTAGATCCTCATGAACACCGCATTATACAGCCTATATATTACTCATTCATTCATCTTTTGAAACTGCTTTATCCTTGCATATATATTCTGCTACAGCTACTTAAGCTAGCTAAATTGTCGACAGAAAATAGAAGGCAATCGATAGCAGATTCCAACCAGTTCCTTTTCCCTCTTCCTGATTGGGTCATCTGAATTTCACTTGATTTTTTTATTCTATTATTTTATTTTCTAATTTTTAGTGTTAACTTCCCCTAGTATTTATTTATATATCTCAGTAATATGATTTGTACTTATATGTTATTTATGTTCAATCTGCCTTGTGCAAATTTTGTTTACACATCCTACATGGCAAATAGAAAATCATTTCTATTTATGTGCTCCAGTGTTCAATGCCAATAAGTCGCTCTTCCTCTTAATTAGATGTACTGTATGTGTATAAATAAACTATTGTAGGCTTATACTGTGCTGTGGCGTAAATTTTTTAATGACAATTAATCATCAACTAAAATTTCATTATCCTGGGAGCCCTAAATCCCTCTCTATATGAATATAATAAGCTCTAGAGCTAAATATATATTCATATATTGGTATTTATTATGAATATCTCCGACGTTATGTCAGCATTCTATTTTCAAGCGGTGCACATCTGCTGTTTATAGTCCTCTTCAGCACAGTTCTGTCTCAACAGTACTCTGAATTATGCTCCATTTTTCTACCCCCAATTTCTTTCTGAGGTGTAGTATAAGCCGACGGTGGCCTTTTCTCTGAACCACTATGGCAACCTTGTAGATCCAATAACACTACGTTTAGTGAGCAAACATGCTGAAAAAACACTATGGCGCTTCCCCATCTTCATATTCAATATTCCACATCACGCAGATTCACTGACCCCTCAGAAGTGAAACGCTGTGAAATAGGAAACCCTAATGCTGGTATTATTTTCAGTTTTCTTTTATCTTGAAGAGTTGGATTTTATATAAGCAACCAGGGTGACATGAAGAGAGCTTTTCAGTGCCAGCTTTTATCCAGGAGGGAGAAACAGAGATATATAGAGCAAAAGAGACAGTAGTGATGCAGGGTAGGAACTGTAATGAGGGAGGGGAAGAGGAGGCAGAGGAAGAGGTGGCGAGAAAAGAAAAAAAAAAAAAGTTCAGCTGATCTCAGAAATAGACAAAGGCAGAAAGTAACACAGAGGCAGTGAGAGCTGGGAGTTGGAGGGTGCACTGTAATAACTTCATGCATGTTTAAGTAGCAAGGTAACGGTGAGTTAAATGCCCTGAAGATGTGGGTTGTGGTACCAGCACCCAGTCACAGAGAGATGACACCAAGTAGAAGAAGGGTGCTGAAGTACTAACTACTACAGGTACTGTTACTGTGGTGACATTAACAGTGAAAGTAAAAATACTTCTGTCGAAACAACTCAAATAAATGAATCCTTTTTTTTTTTAAAATATTTTTCAGTCATAAGAATGTGCATTTCCAGCAGCCAGAATGGATGAAGCTGGAGCTAAAAGGTTCAACTCACGGGCTCACATCCTTCTCTGTACAGACTGTTGTTGCCCATAAAGTTATTTTATATATATATGGGCCCGATCAAACGGCAACACGTGGACAACAGTCTCTGTCATGTAATCAGAGTAATGCATATGTATTTATAAGCACTTTAACATTATGTGTAACAAAATTTGGGGAGATAAAGTTTTTAGGTGAAAAATGTCAAATTACAGCTCGGTAACACGTGGACTCGAAATAGACATCAATTTTTTTAAGCTTTACGCAAGCATTCAAAACATGCGGTTCTCCACAGAAATTGATATGAAGTGGGACAAAACCTTTTAGATATTATGTTCAAATATGCTGAAAATAAATTTTGGAGTATAATTTTGAAAAGCCTGTGTTTTATTGACATGAGAATATGGTAACACGTGGACAGGTTGCCATAGTAACACATGGACGACTCTTTACCACTGTATGCATCACCCAAAATGCTGGCTTATTTTTTAAAACAACAAGCCAGATATAATCGCAATAATTTATTCAATGTATTTAATACTAACACAGTGTTATTTACAACTTGTGCTGGTCCACACTGATATAGGTAAAGTACAAATAGAGTCATTTCTCAGTAACAGTTCACAGATAGTCTTTTTAAATGTGACCAGTGTATGAATTCACAAACTTCATCATTCAGAATTTTAATTTCTTAAAGTAATAGACAGTGTTTTTGTTAATTTAATGCAGCCTAGCAGAAGGTTCAGAACTTCTCCTGTACTGTGTAAGTGGTATTTTAAAAAGGATAACAGTTTCATAAAATAGAGATCTTTTGTTTAAAAAATTAGCCACCTTGATAAATGATCTGTGCAAATTTACTTTTTCATGTTTATTCACTTTTGCTTGATCAGACTCATAGGTATATGTATAAGTATATTTCTTCTCATGAGATGATTGTGACCATATGATTTATTCTTGATAGATAAAGTGTAACTGGGACACAGTATGTAATTGATTGGTGATTACTGATGAGTATGATGTGTCTGAAAACAAAATTACTGCAACTTTATGGGCAACAGTGTATGATTAGTCGGTATGTAACTTTTCAACATTTTATAACCTGCTGTTTTGAAGTCAATAGTTTTGTAAATTGGCCATCACTACCTTGGCTTAGTAGAGTCAGAAGTGATCATTTTTGTACAAAAGGGGCTGGAACTAATGGTGGGAGGGTCATCAGTGAGCCAATGCTAAGTGTTAGCTTATGGACTCGGGTAAAACTGTCATTTACAAGTCAAATGAGTCATTTTTACAGTTTTTACATGGTGGAATCTGTTAACCAACAACAGTGGAGCTGTCTGTCAGGACAGAATTTATTTATAAAACCAACCAAAACTCAAAAGTCCAACTCAGCAGGTAAGTGACTGGTCATAAAGACCTGTCAATCAAAGCCTGACATGGTAGATATTAAAGTTTACCCTGAGATCTGATTAATAGAAGAACAATTTTTTAAGTTGACCACCAGAACACTTATTAAAGGTCCAAAATAAAATAAATGAGACTGGCATGAGTCCTGGAAAAAATATATATATTGACTTAGTATTTTTAGAGAGAAGTTAAATGTAAGTCTGTGGGAGCCAGGGCTTTTTGGAGCCACTAGCAGCATCTGTTAGCAGTGTTAAAACTCTGAAAACGTCATCGGCTTCATTTTGAACCTTGTTTTATGCAATGTTTGTATTTGTGTCTGTATTGTGTTGGGGGTTAGTTATCTATTAAAATAAAACCTGCCTTTGTCAGGACCCAACAATGATCACAGAACCATCCTTACTGAGTTTGTAGTTAGAACTGAATCTATAAAAATTTTTTGATATGTAAACTATTTTCCAGTCTTCCAGTGAATTAACTACTCCACCATTTTACTGCTGAACAAATTTGACATACTTGTACTTTAATTTTAGCTAACTTATAATTATAATCTATTGCACTATTTGACAGTTACAGTTACTTGTAACATTTTACACAAAAATGATCAAGGAACACTGCTCTCATGTGCCTTCATTAGTGCAACACTTTCAGTAAGCTCTAAATTCAGGACTTTTATTCCTAACATAGTATTTCTACAGTGTGGTATTTATACATTTACTGATTTGAAGGATCTGAATATGTCTTCCACCTCTGTCTAATTCAAAACAGAAGAAGAGTGTTCTGTTTTTGCTTCACTGATCTGTTCATATCAGATTCTGTGTGCAGTATTTTGACAGTGGAAGCTCATAATGAATCTTTCTAAGTTTGGAAATGAGCTATAAAAGTTTGGACGCCTCTCAGTCTCAGGTGGCTACATCTATCAAAACAACCTGTAAGACGATTTCTATGTAGGAGTTGGTTCATTTTTCAACAAAAATCCTTAAGATTGCGTCTGAGTTCTCTTCTCCATGCTTTCTGCCCTTAGCGTACATTTGTGAACATTTGCACCCAGATTTAACAAGATACAAGAACAATTTGCGATTAACATCCTGCAAAAAAACACCATCAAAACTACAGGCTATTTCCATGGGTCTGTTTGAAATTCACTTGTGCGGGACGGAAGCAAAGTTTTTGCAATAGTCCCCAGACTTTTGGGCAAACAAACACTACATAATGGAGCTGTCGCCTCTTTTGGACTTGAGTTAAATCGGTCGCTTAAACGTGGCTAAGGATTTTCCTTTTTTCAATTTCAGCCTCAGCAGAATAGTTGTGTGTTGGGAAGTTGTGTGATCCGTATGCTTTGCTGTCTTGGCATAGGAGATACAATTTCCAAGTGCATGGTTCATGGACTTCTTTAAACTCTGTAACAAGCAGTTGTGATCGGCTTATGTATGTTTTAATTATCCAAAAATGGCACACCTAAGTAAAAGTAAAGTTGAAGTTCAGGTTGTTTTTTTTTTAAATCTCAAATAAATCAGTCCTTTTCAGTAACAAGAGTAATTCTAGTTCATTCCCTGACCACAGATGACAGTGATACAAATCAACATGTTCTAAAACAGCAACGCATTTATTAGTGGTTATCGGTTGATCATAACTAATTTAATCAACTTTTTCCATGATTCCCTGATGTGGTAGACTGAATCCATTCATTCTTAACCCATAAAGACCCAGAGCTACTTTTGTGTCAGTTCCTAAATGAATTTTTCTCTATATCTAACCTTTCTTAAGTGATTTATCACCATTTATATTAATAATATCCTATGTATTTTGCATTTTTCACTGTAAATCATGTATTTTCCTATAATTAATTTCCTATATTTGATTTAGATATTCATGAGAACTTGACTTAATTCAAAGATTATTATATCAAAACAGAAAAAAAACTGAGGAGAACGTGAGTTTTGCAACAAAGATATGATAAACTGAACATAAACCCTGTTTGTCCTTCCACTGTCATTTGTCAAACTCCATGGGTTTTACTGGTGAATCAATGTTTTAGAAGATGACGGTGTTTCCACGTTCACTACGGAGCCTCGGAACGTCCAAATGGGTCATATCTGATGATCATGAAAAGATGACAAACTGCATTTCGCCCCCATTATTTACATGTATTGATATGATTAATGGATCAACAGGTATTAAACAGTTTAGATCAGCAGATGCTTTTGGTTACCAGTGGAGGTTTGGGTCTTTATGGGTTAATGACATATTGTCACACTGACTGCTGGTGAATACAGTAGTTAGTTGCAGCCTTATCACTGTAAGACAGCAGTTCATGCAGTTCAGATCTACAGTATGTTCATGTGAGATACTGCTCTCTTGCCCATACCATTCTGCCCTCGACTATCTATCTTTGTTGAACACATACTCGCACACAGACTCCTCTTGTCCCACCAGGGAAAATATCCACCGTCAGTGCGAAAAATGGAGTGGAACAGATGGCATCAGGATGATTGAAACCACCTACAATGGTTCCTGCAACTTCTCTGTCGTCCTCCCTTTTCTCTCCCACATCCTACTTTTCCTCTCTTCACCCCCTGCTACCACTTCCCTGCCCAACTACACCCATCGTTTGGATGCATCATTGCAGCCTCTTCAATGCCATCCAGTCCCCATAGTTCTTGCCAAAGAGGCTCAGGCTCAGTGGAAGCCCCACAGTGCTACACAAAGTCAGCCAAGAGGAGAATGAGAGGAGGGAGGAATACGAAGTGAAGAAGATAGGTGGTGGAAAATGGAGCCTCTGGTTTTGGTGTGTTTCCTACTGCATTGTTATCAACTTTCAGTCCATGCACTTCAGCAAGGATTTACATATCAAACAGCAAACACATGTTTAATCTTTATACTTAAACCCTTTACTGCCTAAATGTATTTATTTATTACCGGATAAACTATATATTTGTGCTGTTGCTGTGATGCAGAAATTCAGTGGAGATTGTTAATTTGAACATAGCACCTATAATAACTATGATACGAATTAGTGACAATAGGCATACTTGTCATAATAGTAATTAAACAAATTTTCCACTCTCAAGTATGTAGATCAGGGGTCTCAAACATGCGGCCTGGGGGCCAAACTGACCCGCCAAAATGTCCAATCTGGCCTGTGGGATGAATTTGCGAAGTGCAAAAATTACACTGAAGATATTAACAATCAAGTGTGTCAGAATCATTTTAGTTCCGGTTCCACATACAGACCAATATAAGCTAAAGTAAAATAATAGCATAATAACCTATAAATAGTGACAACTCCATTTTTCTAGGTTCTAGGTTCAGCTGGACTAGTTTTGGGCAAATCTTATTTTAGATCCAAACTCCAAATTTTTAACTAAATTATGCTTGTTACCAAATGTTTGTGTAACATTATGTGTAATGCACATGTATAAATGATAAGCTGAGACATAATATTGTTAAAACTGCACTTATTTTTCTTACAAATTTCAGTTTTTTCAGGTTATTCACGTTTTTGTTAAAGGATAGTTTGTAAATCTAAATATTGTCATAGTTGAATGTTTTTTTATTACATTAAAACAAAGAGAAAAGTTGTCATTATTTATAGGTTACTTTACTGGTCTGGCCCACTTGAGATCCAATTGGGCTGATCACGGCCCCTGGAAAAAATGAGTTTGACACCCCTGATGAAGATTATTTTATTGATGCTGCTTTTGATCAGTTATTCCAGTCAACAATTCAAACAAAACAAAAATGACCCAAACATCAGTAGAATGCCATGAAATTAATAAAATCATTCTAGAAACAGGATGCTCTATGTATGGCAGGGATCATAGATCAACAGGCAACATAAGAGTGTTGAACAGCACCTCTTTACAAAAACAGTAGAATATTGAGGAGAATTTGCAAAATTCTACAAAAATGTTAAATCATGTTTTGGCTAAATTAAACTTTATGATCACATGGTTTTTGCTCTTCTAACGCACAACTACACACAACTACTTCTTCCCTCTTTCTGCCTCTCCTCTCCTCTCACCCTCTTCCTCCTCCTCCTCCTCCTCCACCTTGCCTCGTCACACCTCCCTAGCACCAGGCCGAGCTGCTGAGCGGCAGTCATGTAAATGAGATAGTTAGCAGATCAAAAGGCATGGAGAGGAATTTTTAATAGCAGTAGAGGTGTTGATTAGTGTCAGTGAAAGAGAGAGACAAGGCAAAGTGCAGCCAGCCTCTATTACACCCTGATGCTTTGAGGCATATGTAGAGAAGTGTGTGCGCCGATGTGTGTGTTTAGGTGTGAGGGGAAGAAAAAAAAAGACAAAGCAAGCAATTGTGTGTCTGCGTGTGCACATTCTTACAGTATACCTACAGACATTTCTCTATGAAAAGTGTGAGTGTGTGTCTTGGCATCAAAGTGTGCGCCTTCCCTCAGGGAGATCATCGTTAATGCATAATACATAGCTCCATATTTCCGACTATAACAGCAATAATGTTGGCGCGCTGAGTTTATGAAGAGGAGATCAGGTGTAGGAGAAAGTGATTACAGGGCATAAACACTGCAACTGATATTGCTTTATTGTGAAAGGTAACTGGCATAAAGATGACAGTAGCTGGAGTCAGGCTGAAGAAGAGTGTGAGCAACAATGCAAATGAAGGGCATCGATGCAGTGATTGCTGTTGGTTATTAGGGCTCAGGATCATTTTAATGGTACCTCTTATTGATTCTGCTTTTTTCTTCATCCCGTTTTGACCAAATATAGGCTATAAAATCCAACTATGATAATGCACTCAAATCAGCTTACATTTCAAATGAGGACCAATCTATTGCTAGTTTCTTCTGATGGACTATTTTAGTGTTCTGGTGGCATGTGTCCTTTATTTTCACTATATTTTACTTATAAAGGACAGTGTTTTCCCTCCCATACTTTACACACTTTTCTGTGAAAACAAATGACTTGCAGTTAATTATCTTCCCACAGAGCCTTTATTTGCATGAACAAAGACTTATCATATTCAGGAACTGATAAGCAGAACTGGAATAAATGTTTTTTACAGATAACCTCCACATACTATTTTCGATTTTTGCTTTAATTTTGATTTTTAGTTCCAAACCCTGGTGGCTATGAGGGAGTCACATTGAGAAATATTGCCTTAGTTAGTTCATTTGAAGCTCAGAGGTTCTGAACGTGGGCGAAGTGGTTAAATGAAATATTTGATTATGTGAGTCTGCTTTGATTATGTGTATATGCAATTAATGTCGAGTCTCTATTAATGTGAGAACTTACAGAAGCCGTATGATAAAGAAACAAGATTGCAAAACCTGACAAATAACATGCTTTCACTATTATTGGAATAGAAGCACAATTTCACCATAGTGCATGCTTTTACTTGAGAAAAATTATTCAGTACTTCACCACTCCTTCACAAATGCAGAAGTTATTAAGTTGTTACATGAAGTATATGATGTTGATTTGGTGCTGCTTTGATTGCTCCTATATGCAATTGAAGTCAACAAGGGCCATTCATTGTTGCAGGCACTCTACCACTCCAGTGATGCACTGTACGCAATCATGGACTTAACTGCACTTTAATTGGACACAAGGCAATGTGTGTAGCATTTAATTTGACCTCTACGGGGTTTTTGTTTGGCCTTCATGGTTGCATACTGTTTGTCATTTTTCTTTTCAATTTACTCCTCCAGGAAATGCAATCGCAGCCTGCAGTTTTTATCTGTGAATCTAAATCTGAATCCAACTTTTATGATAAGGTTGAGGAATAAATAAATAGCACTTCAAAGCTGGCATATCAGTGGCTCTTCATTGGGCGTCCGGGGGTTTGCCCGCATGCTCCTGCCCATGTCAGAATTTTCATCTTCCCATTCTCCCCAGCTGCTTCCCTTGCACGCCTCTTGCTCGCACAGATGGCAGAAGGGTCGAAGCACTTTAATGAATTTTCAAAGGAGCTGCTTTGGCAATATTAAAAGGAGCTTCCAAACTTAAACACGTCTGACACCGGAGTCACATGCATGCGCACGGTGACATGTACACGCACATATGAAGGGACAGACAACTTCTGTCTCTAATACACACAAATGCCATTCCACTCGCAAATACTGTACACACATCAATATTAGTTTCTTCCCAAACCAATAACATGCACAAACATGGTGAGAAAATACCACTTCTGGGCACCTTGATTAACTCCATTAGAATGACAGGAGCCTGCTGGAAGGTCAAAGGTCAGTTTTAATGATGAGCCTACATATGGCAGCCACCGTGTTGCCTTGCAAGTGAAACGAGCGCCACTTCTGCTGATCCATCTGTCCCGTGGTAATGACTGCACCTGGCCTTGCATGGGCCAGCGCACGCAGGTAGCACAGTTCTCAGAAGTAGCTCGGTGCACAGAGGGAAACACAATTAAAAAGCAATAAGCGTGTTTGCATCTTGTGGCGACATTGTTTACTCATTATGTCTAATTATCTATTTGAGCCACAGATTTAAAAAGACTTCTTTGTATGGGGCTTTTTAGACAGTCAGCAGGAGCGTTTACAGTGCGGCCGGGAAGGACCGTGATCTTAGACCTGATGAATTTCAATTGGAAATGCGGTCAATTGCCAGATGTGTCCTTCTGACCCATGTTAATAGTGCTCTTGTAGTGAGAAGCTAGTGGTTAGAAACTGATTGGGGAGTTGTGAGAGTGCAGTGTCAAACGTTATTACAGCCTCTCTGTTTTCTACCCTCTTCCTCACACCAGAGCCTGGAGGAACCACTCCAATCCAGGCCTCCTTGATCGCGCCAGTCGACGTACGACTGCCTGTAGGCTGCCCCTTCTGTCTTCACAAGTGGCTGATATGAAGGGCCAAGCCGGCGCTGCCCTGTGAGAGGCTTCAAGGCTATTGCCTCTGCCTCTTTTTTTATTCCTTCCTTTCTATGCTGTCCTTCCGTCTACTTCTCCCCAGGCTAGAGAGTCTTTATCCCAGCACTACGTATCTGAACTCAGGGTCAGAACTCAGCATAGAGCCCACAGGTCTCTCATCTCTCCAACTTCTGATCACTCATCAAGGTCTGCTGGCAGAATTCTGTTAAAATGCTGCATTTGAAAAAAAAAATCCCCTTTTTATTTTATTTATTTATTTATTTTACCACATGAGGACTGGCACCGCTCCAGGGATGATCTATCAGACCATGGCTACATTTGATTCACACTGTGCTTTCCATTATTTTTTTTTAATAGGCATTATCATCAGCACTCTAGAGACCTGCTCAAATTTTAGTTGATTTTAATTAAAACATTTAGATCACAAATTGTTTGGGTTACAAGCATCTGGTATTATAATGATTTTATCAACTGAATCAAACATGTAATTTGACTCTGCTATGACCTGAGGAAAAAATTAAACAGGAGTTTTGAAGATCTGGGGATTGAGATGTACAGAGCAATGGCGCAGCGCTTCTGTTTCCAAACAGCAGACAGCTGCAACAGGAACTGAACATCTGCTGCAGTGCTAACATAAGCATACCTCGATCCTGTACTGTCATGCCTGAGCTGCGTTTCCAAACCGGACAGCACTGAATCTGACAACCGCCTGATGAAGTTCTGAGTTTCTATGACTGCGCTCATCAGGCTGTCACTCACAAAGTACTTATTCACACCTCAACTTGAAGAAAGATTAAAAACAAGTTGAGCAGTTTCTTTCTCTCTCTCCCAAGAACAGCCTTAGATTTGGAGCCAATCTGGCTTCTAGTCTGACTTGTGTAAACTTATGCAGTCTGTGTGAGCCCGAGCCATCTGTAGCCTCTGTCAAGGCTTCTTTAATTCTTTGTTGCAATAGAAAAAAGCAATGTTTATATCAGCTCAGATGGAAGGGTGTAAGCGCATATCATTCATAACATGGCAGCACTGTTCCCTCTTCTGCAATGTCTGCTTCACACCTCTTCTCTTTTCTCTCTCTTGCATTCAGGCCTTTTTGCAGCTAGCTGGAGTTTAGCCAGCCAGAGCCATTTTGTCCCATTATGTGGTACTGTAAAAAAACAGCTGCTCCCATTCCACACTGGTGAATAGGTTAAATGGCGACACAAGGAAAACGGCCTTTTTTGTCATGGTCTAAATTGACCGACAACAGGCACTGGAGGTTCGACTGCTCCTTCTCTGCTGCCTTCCAGCTCCATTGCTTTTGATTTCCAATTAGTAGCTACTCAGTCCTGCAGCCATTTCTAGAGAGTGAACTTTCTCTGCTTTGCTCTCTTTCTCTCAATGGTCTGCCACTGGGGAAAAAAAGGCAAGTAATTCTGAAAATGCCCAGTCTTCTAAAGAAGTGAAACTCATCAATCTGCAGAGTGCGCAGTGGAATCAGAGGAAGCAAGATACATGACAATTTTAATGTCTAGGTTCACTCGGTGCAGATTTTACAACATGAAAGTGATATAAGTGGCAAGATTTATTAGATATTGTAACGTAGGAGATAAACTGGCATTGTTTCAAAGGTATTCACTGCTACTTTTCAATAAGAGTGTACTTGCGCTATTACACAGCTGCCTAATAGGAAAGACAAAAGCACCGCACAATACAGCGAGTAGTGGTTTTTACAAATAAACTGGAAAAGAAGTGTCTAGGAAAGAAGATACTTAGGCATAAATGAAGAAAAATGTTGGGTAAAAAGTGAGATTAAGAGATACTGAAGATTAAATGCAGACAATAATATGGCTCTTAACTGGTCTCAGAACCAAATGATCACTTATACTTGTCCTCCAGAAGATTTGAGGACTCGCTGTACAAGCAGATTGTGTCTGTATCTGTAGCTGCAGATTGTGATTGTAGAAAGAAAGGTTTTTTTTGTTTTGTTTTGTTTTTTGCAAAATTGGACATATGTGAATGAAATACAGTGGCGAGAAAAGTACGTGAACCTCTTGAAAGTCAAAATGTGATCTGCTCTGCATCTAAGTCACAAGTACAGGCAGGCACAATAATATTAACCTAATACAACCAACTAAACTATCTACTAATAATTAAACATTCACAGTACTGCTTGTGAAAGCAAGTAAACTTTTAGGCTAAGGATTCCAAAAAGAGCTAATTGGAGTCAGGAGTTAACAATCTTAAAGTCCAACCAACAAAAGGAGATTTGAGTTAGGTGTGAAAATCCTTTGACTTATAAAAAAACACGTTGACAAGTAGCTTCTGCTGATGTCAACAAAGCATCACAAAATACATATCTCTGAAGACCTTCCATCAACAGTTTTTGATTTGCATAAGACCTGAAGGGCTTACAAAGCAATCTCACAGACCTTAGGGATTATCCAGCCCACAGTTAGACAAACTGTACACAAATGAAGATGACTTAATACTGTGGCTAGGTGCCCAGCTAAATTCACACATACTTTTTCTTGCCTTTGTACATTCTATCCATTTGTATTGTTTGAGCGGTAATCTTTATGGACAACAAAATAATGTCTTCTGCAATTATATAAATAGACTTGTATTAGATATTACTCACTAAACCCAACAAAAGGAGTGATATTTTTAACATTTTTTTAAAAAATGTTTTCAGGTGGTCTACATAAACTGTAAATGCTCTGCTTGGGTCTGAATTCTTCATTAATTCAACTCCACAGGTCCATCTTTAGCCCTATTTCTGAGTAATGACACAAGAAAGGTTGTTTTGAGTGCTGCCCCTTTAAATGCAAATGAGCCACTTCACGCCCCGCCCCCTCCAGGTTGTTGATCTGTGCTGCTCTGTCCCAGTCAACCAACAACTGAACATTTTAGGTAATCGGCTTGAAGTTTGGACATTTTTTCAGTATGGACTACAACTGGTGCTGCTACGGACAAATAATTATGTCGTACTCAAAGAAATGTTTGTCGGAAGTCTTGACCTTATATGTGCAAATGTCGTGACATAACTAGTTACAGACGTAACAAATTAAGAAGGAATTAAAACAGGCTGTAGAAATCCACTTGATTTTTGCCAAAATGAATATAAAGATAGCTTTGCAGCACCTGAAGGGTTCAAATTCAAACTTCATGAACTATTAGGGTCCAAATACACAAATGAATCAACCAAAGACTAAGAAAAGTGGGTTTAGCTAAATATGACCCCTTTAAAGGAGTTACAGACCAGACACAAATGTAGTCATTATCAGCTGACTGTATACGCTGGCAACAAATTGAATTAATTCAATTAAATTGAGGTTTTCAATGACATAAAAATCACAAAACTAAGATTTGCTCATTGTCTCAGTAGCATCAGCAGCACTTTGTAGTTACAGTACCACAGGTTGGTGCCATTTCCTAGGGGAAGCCTACACATGAGGACTGCTACTTCCAAAATGGCAGCAACAGCAACTGACAATGAAAGAAAAGCAAAATAATGTATAGGGACTGATCACTGCACCATGTTTGCAAAGTTAATTCTAACTATAGGTACAAAAACCTCTTCCAGTGATTGAAACAAAAGTATTGTAACTTTTTAAAATCAGCATCAACACACTTGCAAGTGCTAATTTTTTGTCTTATGTGTGCGTTGTTGATAGGAAAGCTATTTTTGAATCATGTATTCCTGCAGTTCATGCACACAGAAAAAAAAAAAAAAATCCAGACTTAATTTCTGGCTATATGACCTAGTCTCTGTTCACGATTGTGTTTTCAGACCAAATAATGTCTCTTTTTGGCTGTCAGTAACTAAACAAACCATCTCCTGTGATTCACTAAAAATGCAGTGTTGTCCTCACAGTGATGTGGTGACTGTTATGTGATGAATGAGAAAAGTCAAGATCGGCTGTGTCAAAAAGAATCTCCCTGGAGGAAACTGATGTCCTTGTCCAAAAGCCACAAAGTCTCTGAGGACTGAATGTACAGCACCCCAAATATCCCACCAAGGACAGATGATGTCTCTTTAAGTTTAATCGAAATTTGTGGACAAGGTTAAACTGTTGTTGCTTTGTTTCTTTCGCACATTAAGTTTTAGTTTTTTATAGTGAACAGACATTGTGCTTGAGCCGTAAACTTCAAATATATCAAATGTTGGCATGAGGATGGATCATGTTGTGGTTGCCTGTTACTCATCATGGAAACGTAATTCTTTGCTTATTTTACATTGGCTAGTCAAAGAGAAACTTTGCAAAACTGAATCCATGCCTTCACTAAACCCATGCCTGAGCAGTGGCATGCTCACTATGGCACATCACAGAGGCTTTTTGTAATTCCCCCCAGCACTGACCACTCCAAACATCCCCAAATCCCTCTTGTCAATAGAGAAAAGACAACATAAGAAACAGACTTCTCAGCTTTTCTTTGCCTTGTCAAAAGTTTCCATATCGTGTTGTGGGTTCTACACAGCATAACTAAGACCCTGGAAGCAGCTTATCTGCTTAAAACAGGAGGGTGAGAGAGGGTGAAAAAGTGTCTCCTCCTTCCATCTTTTTCCTGGTTCACAGAGTAGGTTTATTGAAGCCACCAGGGCTTTGGTTTCTCTCTCTCTAGATTCCCACTCTACCAAGCTCACCGGTCTAATCCACTTAGGCCCACGCTACCTCCACTGGTTTTGATTGGCCAGGCTTCCAAATTTCAACTGTGGGATTCAGGAAAAATCAATAGTCTTCACTGCACTACAAAAAAAAATCCCTCCATTAAAAATACAAAATGCGATTAGAGGGAGAGAACTATAGAATGCTTAAACCAGAAACTCAGGCTATTTAGTGTTTTCATGAATGGCTACACATTTAACCGGTATTCTTACGCAAAATTTAGATTTCTTTATTTCATTTTAAGTCTGATCTAAAATTTTGCTGCATTCCTCACAAGCTCCTTCCCTTTCCCACTGCTGCCTTTTACTGTCTTCAAGTGTCTTGGTCGCTCATTCTCCAGCTACCAAACAAAACTGATGCTAATGTCATTGAAACCCCAGGTGCTTCTAGTGGCTCTTGAAGTCTGACATCAGTCCCTGCCACCCCTTCCCCTGGGTCCAATTTTCCCGGTATGAAGCTTCAAGGTCCTCAGCTGAGCTCTGTGTTTAGCAACAACAGTAGCAGCGATTGTGAATGTGTGTCAGACAGAATGGTAATGAGTGTCCCGGAGATTGAACCCCAGTCTTTTCCCTTCTCTCCATGAAAAACACATTTGTTCTCACGTGCAAAACAGATATTGTAATAACATTCTCCCTATTCTTGATCCCTGTGGGATGTGCTGTGAGCGCACAAAAAATGTAAATGAATCCAGGGGATAGACATCATCAGTGATAAATCATACTACTAAAAAAAATCTGTGTAGCAACACTAGACTGCACTGTAAGCAACGGCAATGCAGAATTAATCTTGAGTCTACTATTTCCCTTACGCAACATGCAGTTATTGTCAGTTCACTACATTTCCTTGTTTTATTGTGCATTTACAAGAAAGCAAAACTGTGTTTTAGAGGAGCACAACCATAAAGGGACCACTTTCAATGTATAAAACGTGCTGTAATGGAAATCCTGTATATATTTCTCCAGCTGCCAAAGAGCTGGTAAAGCAAGTGTCTTTACATGCTTGTCTGTAAATCTTGGGAGGTATGAATGTCAGGAAGCACTGACACAGCAGAGATGTGGCTAAATGTTGCTTTTTTTAGCCCTACTGATTCACTGTTTGTGTCTGGGAGTGTTTGTGGTGAGTGTGGGATTGTCATTTTATTATGCTGTTGGAACCTTGGATGTCGGTTGTCAAAATAACAAGCTCGGGGAAATGTAGCAAAGGTCGAAGCAAGCATGGTAAGACATATCTGAGGGTTACTAAATTACCTCAGAGACATATAGAGTGAGGGGAATGCCTCATGTTTGACTGAGCTATTTTGTTTTTTCTTTGCTTATGTTAGTGGTGCAAAAAAAAATTGGTTGGTAATACATCAGGTTTCTGCTTACATCCTCCCTCCCGCCATCGTCGAAATCTCAACACAATGACAAATATTAATGCAAGTTGTGCAAACTTGTGAACCTCCTGGGAGGCTATCTCAGATATTTCACGTTCCTCGATTAATAAATGATGTCCCCCTCTTGACGGGAACTATTCTTAACCCCCGGTATGTACAATGCTGGGACACCGTCATTTTTCAGGGGAGCCTGTGACAGCCTCTGCCTGCATTAAAGTTTAGCTCGCTGTACATCGTAATTTGCTGACGTTTCTTTTCTCTGTTTCTCTCCCTCTTTATTTCCCTCCTTCCCCGTTCCTTCTTCTCCCCAATGGCCTGCTTACAGATGTGACCAACTATTCCGCACTAGGTAAGACTCGTTTCATTTTTCCTTGCACTGTTCTCACCAGTGAGAGTCATGTTTGAGTTGTCATGTGTCTTTGGGAGTGATGTGAACGCATAAATATGGAAGAGTTAGATGGGGGAGGGTTCAAGGCAGCACCAAGATGCTGTTGTTTGCTCAGTAAGGTATGCAATGCACTGCAATCCTCACCCTTCCCATTTTCCCACATGTGTGCATGTGAATACACAATGGTGGCCTTTTTCTTTGCTGCCAAGCGGATTGTGTGCTCAGTGTCTTCAATTTGAATTTTATTCAAATGAGAATCAAATGGCCCAGATTGTTCAAAGAATATGCCAGCAATGTTGACTTAAACAAGCATAGCATGCATGGTGTCTGTTTCTACACAGTGGTGAGTTTGTGGAAATACTTACATGTTAAGCTATGAATCGTCAGACTTTCCCTGACTCCACATTTCAACATAAAACCTCAGTGACTGTGGATGCAGACAGTGTCCACATGGTAAAAAAGAAAAATAAAAAAAGCCTTGGATATCCTGTTCTCAGATATAATGGAGTAACCTCTCTCTCAGGGATCTTCTAATCATTTTCAACCTTAGATTTATTTTACTGCCATATATTCAAGAGTTACATGGCACATCATATTATTCTCAGACCTCCCTCCTCTTACATTGCTCCAAGCTACTTCTGCTGCTTTCACACAGACAGTTTTGTTCAAATCCAAGTGGGGTTAACCTAAAAATATGGTGTTATGAATGTCTTTTCAAACTCAGACAAACCAAAGACACTCTACCCTAGTATACCAAGAGAGATTGGCAGTGGATTCAGGGGTGATTCTAGGGTAAGACCATTAGGATGTTCAGTGCCTTATACAAATATAACGTGCATACATGTATGCCGTATGTCTCCTCATCCCTACCACACTTAATACATTTATATTTTTTCTATAGGCTATACAATTTCAGCAGTAACAGAAGCAAGGTAATTAGTTGTTAATTCTGTAGTTACACAAGTAATTCAACTCAGTGCTAACATTTGTCCATAACCTCTGTGCTAGTAAGCCATTCTATCTGCAGTACTGTCCATAAAAGACATCCAGTTTACCTTCTACCACTGTGTGTGATGACAAACAACAAAGGATTTAGATGAAGTTGATTCTTAAAATCGCAATTCTTTAATTGATGGAGAAAATATTAAGCCTATTGCTAGTTAACATTAGCACATTGGCTAACATAAAAGTTCCAGTGCATTTACCATACCAAATCTTAACAGTTTCCCCTGATTTTTACATGATGTTTCACACTATGCATTTCGCTTGTCAGTACTTTTGTGCAATTTATTTTATGAGGGGACTGAGTAATGGGTTATGTCAATATACAACTGAGCACAGACTGAAAAGATGCATTTATTGGACCAGGAGCTTAAAAATGTGTTTGAGACACTTGCAATCTGCTGAACTGACAATAAAAAAACTGCACTGATCACTGTATTTAAACTGAATAATAAATTAACTTTGCCCCGTCTGAACCCTAGCTGGAGCCTCACTAAAGAAAATTGTTTTAAGTAAATAAGCATACAAGCTCTATCATTATTAACTATTTGGACCCAGAAATAGGTTTTATGGCTCCAATTTAACTTATTGCATTTTGTCAGAATCTTAATCACTTGAATTTGTTCAAATTTTAATTTATTCCTGGTTTTAATGCATGCAATGAATAACTACTACTATTACTACTACTTCTTAATGGAGGATACAGGATATTGAACCTGTTTAAATAAAACCATTCATCCTAATTCATTTGCCTCTAACAAATAAGTTTACAAAATTAAACATGACGTTGTAAAAAAGGGGTATAATAAACAGAATTAAAATGAATAGTAATTATTACTTTGCAGTGAT
>JAPQRP010000012.1:15450202-15464458 GCA_037367295.1 Apogon hyalosoma | reverse complement strand
TCATTCATATTCTCTGAAAAATGGACAAAGAATCACAAATTCTGCTAGGGTATGTAAACTTATGAGCACAACTGTATATTTTCATTTGTCTCTTAAGTTTTCATTCTAAGGAGCTCTTCCCATGCTGCTCATCATGGGAAACAAAAAAAATAAAATTATTTCCATTTGGAGAGAAATTATGAGGCAATATCAGCAGCTATGTCTCTATCAAGGAGGTGTTGTTTTTCCTCTAATAACAACCTCCACTGCCATCCCAACCTAACCGCCCCAGCTGGGCACTCTTTTCCAACATTGGAAGGAAAGTGTGTTTACCAAACCCTCCATGTGTTGCATTTCTACATTAAACTGAATGTCAATCAAAGCCTTGTTTGCTTGTGCAAGCAGCTCAGTCTTCCTCTGACCAACTTGACAGCATGGTGTTGGACAAAAATCAAACAAGCAACAAAAATTATATTCACCTCTTGTCTAGATTGGAAAGTACACAACACTGATTAAAAGCTTCTGTGCTGAGGCATACACAAATGGCTGCAAATTGGTACTTTCTTTGTCATTAACTTGCTATACTCAGTGCATTTGAAACATCAATCTCCTGCAGTTTCTAAATTAAATACAAATACTACTACTACTACTAATAAACGTCCTGAGGATTAGTGACACCTGATCTTAACCCGGGGACCTTTTTTCCCCACACAAGCTCCATTCATTCCTATTTTAGAGTCAGTGTTTTCAACAATGACTTAATATTGTGTAATAATCACCCCTAGTGGTTTTTAAAATTACTTTCTCTGTTGCTTTCAGCGCTGACATCCCTTTTATGCTAAGTTTCAACTCATGTATGAAACCTCTGATATGTCACAGCATGATTCCCACCCAAACCCCTCTAGCCTTGCCTTTCTATTGTTATTCTTGTGTTGACGTCTCTCTAATAAGCAGCGTTAATTAGCCTGCTCTTCAAAAATATAATTTTCTATTGTGTCTTCAGGGTTTGGCCATTAAATGAACAAAGGCAGTCAAATGACTGACACAATAGGCGCTGCTGATTAAGGGTTGCTGCCATAACAGAAATTGGTTGAGAAACAATCGCGGATCTACTTGATTCTACATCATCCTGTCATCTCATGTTGAATAGAGAATTTGAGCAAAAACACATTTCATAAAATTAGTTTTTTTCTATTTTGTCACAGTTATTCACACAGCTATTGTGCCAGTTTCCAAATACACAAATGAAAAGTACTGGTGCTATTTTGTGATAAGGACTTCTGGGTATTCTCTGTATCTCATCTAATATGTTGCTGGTTCTGTTTGTGGATGCACGCATAAAGATTCTTGTTCTACGAAGTCATTCTGTAGAGATATCAGCTGAAGTCATATGGACTCCTTTGAGACAGCATCTGGCCCATCTATTTTGGCAGAACATTTGAGAATGATGAAGACCACTGGACAGAATCCATGGCCTTGCTTCTCTGAAGGTTGAATGTCAGAGGTCGTCGGGTGCCCAACCCATCTGCCGATCTGGCGCTTTCACACACAGTACAGGCTGGATGTTAGTAATAGAGTGGCATGTTCTGTGGGTGTCCAAGCACAGATAGGCTGTTTTCATAGCCTGCTCAGATGTATACGCTCCATCTACATCATAGCAAAGCAGAACATTCCATCACAAAATGGGTAAAATGTTTTGACAGATGCAAAGTGACAGCAATTAATTTGTTATTTTGTGAGACATCAAAATTTGGAGAAGCGTCTCTGGAAAAGACATATGCTCTGTCTTTGTGTAGACAGTTGACAAATTAAGTTAAATAAATTGAAATAAAATCCTTTATCAGTCTGTGAAGGTGTTGGGCAACCATGTGCCACAAGAACAACTTCAGTGGCGTTGATTCTACTGCAGGGATGAGCTCCATTCTTCCGCATTATATTCCATTTGTTTGGTGTTTGGATGACAGAGATGGAGAAGGATATCTCCAACAAATGTTCAACATTAAGTGATGGAAGACACCACTCCCATCATTATAGAAATCTATCATTACAGGATAAGAGTATTCACTCCGAACGACTTTGTACAGATTTACAGTGGCCTTTTCCTTCAAGGGAAAAAGAAGTCTCAACAGCTTAACAGCTTACCACCATAACTGAGCCACCAGATCCCCTCACTGTCGGGGTCAAGCATTCAGGCCTTTATTGCTCTGTTTGTGTACACCCGTTTGTTGAGAATATGGCGAAGGGTGACTCATCTGTTCGTATGCCTTTTCTCCACATCTCTGTAGACCAGTGCTGATGGCTTCTACACTGCTGAACTGTCAAATGCGCATTGATCTTCAAACACTACAACCTTACATGAATGCCCCCCCCTAAAAACCACAACTACTGGCCAAAAGTAAACCATTTCCATTAAAAATGCCCTAAAAACTAAGAAATAATAATGCCAAACTAACTTTATTTTGTCGCTGAGAAAGACTTGGTCATCTCGTCTTCAATCAAACACTAATGCAAGTTGTCAAATGTGGATACAGATGTCACTTCATTCATTGCTCCTATTGAAATATTCACAAAAACACTCACCACTTGAGAAGTCTTTGTCACTGAACCCACCTTCAGCCAGCTTCAAAGTCACTCACATCTTTTTCTCCAGCCAGCTTTATTCAAAATCACAATCAAATGGACCTGCAGAGCAGTGTTTTTATATGCCACAGTGCAAAATGGGCTGTTTAATTGCTCACTTGTATCATGCAGTGCATCTGTGTGGATGAATCTACATGGGTTATGTTTCTCTACTCATTTATTCAGGGTTCATTTGTCACCTGTTTGTATTAATTGTGTGTTTCAGCCTCAAATTGACAGTTTTCAGGCTGAACACTGGGCTACGCACTCACCAGAGTAAGGTCCAGACTTGAAAAGAAACCTCAAGCTTGCCCAAGCATGAGGTCATTAAATACAGTTGAGTAACACACATTAAGTTAAAAGGGCTTTCCAATGCAGGTTCCATTTAATTTTATATTTATCAACTCTTACAGCAAATGGAATCAATTCTGTTTTATTAATAACGCCAGGAATCACAAATTGAAAACTTTTGCTACAGCGGTTGTACAGTATGGACCGTTCAACACACGAGAGGCTAACCAGGAGTGGATTTTTAGACAAAAATACAATAATCCAGTTTGCAGCAAGGAAAAGCCAATAGTCAATCGATCCATTATACAGCAAATATCACCCGATCTCAAACACTGAAAATTTATTATGCATCTCTGGAGCTGATCTTTTGCATCATTAAAAACCAAGTAACTGTTGAACTGAATATCTAAGATAAAGTAAGCAAAAATACCAACATAAATAATTGCAATTAACTGAGCATCAAACCATTTTGGTGCAGCAAATTGATTAATCATCCAACCTCTACTACACACAAAGATGTGGAACAGAATATGTACACCTAATAGTCTGAAATAACAGCAAAATTTAAGAAAATATAGAAAGAATAAGCAATATTAAGTACAGTAGCTGCATGTGGTTGTGCATTTAATGAGTATGCTGCTTTTTAATTACCTTCAAAAGGGCACCAAACATGACTGCAGGAAGGGACAGAAAGGAGTGAATCTGCAGAGCCTGTAACATATTTACCCTGCAGAGCTGTATGTACACACAAACCTGCTCCACCATGTCCCCAAATAATTCTCCTCGTACTTCCTTGACCGGCACCGAAATAGAAACTCAAGTTAATTAGTCCTTTGTGGCCTGTCATACAGAGAATCCAGGTTTGTAAATACAGGAGAGGATGTGTCCTCCACTGTCCCTTGTTACGGATTAAGGCCTGAAGCCAGATGGGAAATTTGAGCCAGGTTGTTTTGTTTCTTTTGTCTGCGTGACATGTGCACTGACATTCCTGCAGGTCAAAATGGGGAATTACTGTAGGGAATGTGTTTGCTTAGGGCCTTTATTGACCACAGGCCCTGCTAAGGGGTTCTCCCCTGGGGGAAGCAGAGAACAGTGACCACAGGATCCTAATGGAGCTTGATAAACACGAGTAGACACTTATCCAAGGTTAATGAACTGTTGCGTGTAAATGAAATACAACTCCCATCACTCTCATCATAATATAAAGTTAAGTTATCCTCCTCAGAAGGGGCATCTCATTTAAGCCCTGGTTTATTTAATGGTTCATTTTGGTATTCATCAATTTGCAATGTGGAAACACATATCCTTGAAGGTGCATTTTAGTAAATGCAAGATTATTAAAATCTTAAACGGTGCTACAGTTATCATGCCTTTATGGCTGACTGGATACATATCATTTGTGTTCATTCACAAACTCATTTTGGGAGAAATGCCAATGCATAATGTGAAATAATTTCAGTGAACACAACCACCAATGATTATTCCAATTATGTGATTATGCTACTGTCTATGAGCATGTTTGGAGCGGCTGGTAATGTTATTTTAGAGGCTGTTGATATTTTTAATAATGTAAATGCTTTTTGGTTGTTTCTTGTAGCATAGTACAGGATTTCTTGCTTTTTTTTTTTTTTAGTTTTTTGTTTGTTTGTTTGTTTGTTTGTTTTTAACTTGCTGATCCTGTGTCTGAAAATAACTACTATTTCTGGAGAAATATGTGTTTCAACAACACTGTGTTACAATTTTGACTGTATTACAAACCTAGGTTGAAGAAAGAAGTTTGGGTATTTATTAAACAACAAAAAGAGCAGTTATGTACTGTTTTAATACAGCAGAATTCATAATAGAACCTTTAGGAATTATTATTTATTTAAGTGTAGGTGCAAGCTTTTATCCTCACTTTTGCAATGCCACCCACCTGTGACAGTGGTTCACTTGGTATTAATGAGCTGCTGATTCAATCATCACAGTAAGCATTTTCATCAGCAAATGTTAGATGTATCCTTTTTTTTTAATACAATTTTAGAGGCAACACCTGGAAATCTAAATAAGAATCAACCTACCAGGTACATTTATAAGATGAGGAATTTGTTGTACATAGATGCAAACAATAAAACAGAGCAAAAAGGTAATGAGGACAAATAATCAAAAATAATAAATCATGGGCAGAAGAAAGGAATTACATGTAATAAAAAGACAAGCATGTTAAATCAAGAGTTGTGAGTTTAAATGCAAAAACAAATTAAGTGTATAAAATCAGCTTTGAAAATACCAGCAATAGAGATGTGAAAAGATATTGAAGAAATATTAAATATATTCAATTATTTTGTGTTAAAGTATACAAAAGAAATTGGCATGAAGGTGTGAATGTTCCTCTTCTGTCTAATGGATACTTTCTTCAACCTGGGTCTGAAAACATTAAATTAAACTCTGTGCATCATACAAATAATTATAAGCATCACTGTGTTACAAACATGGCTGATGTTTTTTTGGGCTTTTTTTTATGTCACTACAAATAATAATCATGGCTCCACTGCAGTTAGAGTTAAATTATAATTAAAGTTAAATTATAAGACAGTGTTAGGTGGCCGGATTCACTCAGCAGGTTGTGGTAAAGGGACTGTCTCCTTTCTGTCCCTACCTGGCCCACTTTCATAGACTCACTCAGAAATAGTTGAATTTTTGATTCCAAGAAGGATGCCATATATTGATATTCTCCAACTATCTAAACCTGCAGATGCTGCTACAGCTGCAGCTGAACTCACCCTCATTTGCCATCACCTTGCACCAGCAATAGTTCCTAAAAATCACATCAAAGCTCTTATGCAATTTTATCAACGTATATATCATTCATGCACATAATACTTAAATAGTGCCTTTAATACGTAACCAGCTCCATATATTGACCAAACATGACCTTTGACCTGAACTCCTTTGAATATCATGTTGGAAAATACAGCAAAATCATTAGGTTTGACTTTTAAAATCTAAAATAACATTCTTGCCTAGCTTGTAGAGTCTATTGCTTGAAATATATTAAACACACTATATTTATAAATAAAATATATCAAGCTTTAGCATCTGCAAGGAGGGCAAGATGTTCAATTTTAAGGCAAACTAAGAAGGTTTAAAAAAAATTATACATTTCATGCAGAAGTGAATGGAACATCCCAACTGATCACCTAAACATGTCTTATTTACAAATGTTTGTTGTTATTATAATCATAAGTATTAGTTGCTTAATAAATGTAGCATCTACGTTTTGTTCCCATACATGGTTGTACTTCTTAGTATTACAGACATTATCACACTAAAAGGGATCAATTTGGGAGATGCTTGATATTGCTGTTTTGCTTCAGCAACTGCATTACTGAACATGGTTTAGACATAATTATGCATTTTACTGAGCCAGACACACCTATTTTTTTTTAAATAAATCCAAAGTGGGCAAAACAGATAGAATACCAGAACATGTCCTTGATATGAAGAAAGAGCTGTGCCACTGCAGCATTATAACCCCATCATTAATTTATTGTTATGTTACAACACCCTCCTACATCTTTTACTCCATCACTCTCAAACTTTTCTTTTTTGCCTTGGCATGATAATCACCTCACTTGAAGCATGGCAGGCAAAGAAATCAAGATACTCTCAGAACCGCAGGGATAACAAGCTGACACAGAGCAGTCATCTACAATGAATAATCTTTCACATATTTTTATTCCTCTGTTGAGTTCCACCATAAACAGTCCATTATCTATTTATAGCCTGTGTATCTATAACCCAAAGTGTATTTATTCTTTAACTTTTTACTGTTCAGTATTTTTGTGGGGATTCATAAGTTGTGAACAAAACCCAAATACTGTCTCGTACACACACTTGCAGTCAAGGGCAATATAGACCAGCTTGTTAAATAATGACTGATATATCACATTCAACAGACAAAAACATTATATGACAACCTTTGTACGATAGAATCACAATCCATGATTTGGATAACTGCTTTTTCTAGTTTTTCTCTAGAGGTTTAGGCTGTGTTTCATGTGTTTCATTTTTTTTTTTTTAGTAGTTGTTATCCAATTAGAAACTTTGCATTTTGGCATCATTTTGTGCAACATTATTCTAATGTTGACAATATCTAGATAAAGTAAACACACATCCACATTTTCCCGCTCATACATCTGCAGTCTTTCCATAAATTGTGCAGGCTGCAGTGGCCTAATTTGTCCTGCTGCTCAAAATCTTTTTTTACAGTGTAATGTAACTCAAAAACAACTGTGTAAGTCAGACTCACTGCAAACTGATGTTTAGAATTCTTCATGGGCATTATACATCATTATTTCCTCAGCAGCAGCAAAACAACACAAACCCAACACTTCAGTGTGGACAGACACTACAAATGGACTCAAATAAAATCACTGACCTCTCAACCTGTGCAGTGAACATGACTGGACGTTCAGTTACATTGGAAAGCTACCTCAGGTTTGCATTATTTCCTAACTTCACACTAACCAGCATGGAACAAGGTGTTGCACTGGGCATAAAAAAATATGACCTGAACCTTGGTGTTCTGTGACCTGTCCTATCTACTGAGGTCACAGTGAACTCACTGCCACCCAGGTCATAGTCAATATTCCCCATGAGCAGCTCACTCAGACCAGACGAACTTTCCAAGCCTCCCCAGGGAACCACTCAGTCAGTTCAGAAAAGTGGCACAGAGTCCATTTCCAGTCTCCTTTGTCTCAGAGAGTTCCACATTGGCGTCTACTTCCTACATGGTACCAAGACATAACCTGGGAAAATGGTAGCCTCTTAAGGCAGAGCCACAATTACATAAATATACGTCCACGGTTCAGGCTAAACTGTGACAGTTCTGATCTTGTTTGGACGATTCCAAAAAGATCTTTAGTGCAGCTATTGACAACACAAACTAGACAGAAAACAGAGGTGATTTGTGGTTTTACTGTGGCTGTTTTCAGTCTAAAAACAGAGCTAAGCTAACAGAGATATAATGTAAACTATCAGTTGACGCAGCACGTGAACATTAAGAGACAAAGCTGTGAGTTTTAGTTTGATGAACAAAACTTATTACCGTAATACAGATGTGTGTAAACAATAACCTTAATACTTTATACAGTGAGTGAGACAGTCTGTGGGTACACGTGGGTGATTTTTTTGTCATCCTAAGTATGTTCTGGTATGAGACTTCTCCCTGCTTGTGAGAGTTTCGAATATCAGTACCACATATTTCGATGGGAAAAGCTGCTCACTGCACCAGTTAGGATTAAATAACTTGTTGCAGCTGAAGGTGGGTTTGCAGGCGGGGACTATTTAACATGATACATAATCAAATAAACTCGCTTTAATAGTCTCAGATGTGCCAAAACGTTGTAATACAAAGAAAAGCTCCCAAAAATGATGAACAAGTGATCAGTGTCTTCCTTGGCAAAACCAGGTTATCGTGCTATGAATCATCATCATTTGTGATCAAGAACAAGGTAATTTAGAACACAGACATCCAGTGACGTTTTGAAGAGGAGGTGGTTGCCTTATGATTATATTAACATAATCTGGTCTTGTTAAATTGGATCAGCAGTATTATTAAAGCAAGCCAAGCTTTCATTCGGCACCACTAATTCCTCTCATGCTTAAGTCCTAATGAGAAATATGGAATCACTTACAAAAAAACATGCAGTCTGAATGGCAGGTAGAGATTATCTGCCTGCCTCGTTCAGTTTCACCGACGCAGCATCTGTGACATGAGCACAATTACACGGAGAAACAAAGAAAGCCTCGCATGCGTACACTCAGGAATAAGGACTTTCACTTCCAGTCTTGATGTCTGCGTCTACCTCTCACATGAAAAGCGAATTGTAATAAAGCCAGGAACATTTTCAAAAACATCATTATAAGACTCCCGGGGAAGTGTACGCAGTGAAGACCAGCTGATACTTCATGATTCGGCAGGAAATGGCACTTTTTAAAAATACATTCACTGTACAAAGGCAGCACTTAAGTTTCAAATAAATTATACATTGGGTATTACAAAGCATAGACTGCAAAGCCCCCAAAAAATGAGAATTTCTGATTGCTGCTATTGAAGCATTAAAGGAAAAAATGTACTTTAATTGAACAAAAATGTGGCATGCCAATGATTTTTTTTTCACCAAGCTGTTATCTGGTCCTAAAAAGGAGCTAACAGTAGTTCCTAAATAAGCTGTTTGTGCTCTAAATGTAGTCAAATGTGCAATTAGAATTCAATATATATCCTCTTAGGTTGCTGTTTGGTCTAATCTGCTGTCATGCTAATATTCTGTCATAACATACATTATTTGGACCGATTCATGGCAATAATTATTAGCCCTGGTTGGAGAAAAAAAAAAAAAGGCTTTGAGCAGCTTTGGATATTCGTGAGTAAGTGAACATGAACTGGAAACAGCACTCCAAGAGGGAACCATTCACTGTCTTATCAGGTTATCTGACAACACACAATGCTAATTCAGGTGCAAATACTAAACTCATTTCCATTTTATAATCTGGCCATGCATTGAAAAATATTGAAAGTCTGCCCATCTTGTTGCTTCCCATTGGACACACAAACAAAAAGTTAATATCCAAAATAAATTGAGAATGAAATGAGTTAAAAGGGATTATTCATTATGCACACACATAATATGACAGTCAATACCCTATCGATCACTGTAGAATTTTAATTTACCCATAATGACACAACATTAAGTGAACCTGATTGATAGTTTTTACACATGGAAGGACACAATTATGTTCCACACAGGCTACACGGGCGCACACACACAGATCTAAGCGTGCACGAGTCTGCTGCACATTCACACACTCCCATTCCACAATGTTATTATCTCATTCTCCATGGTCTCATTTTTCACAAAGCCCTGGGGTGTGTGAGGGACAGTCAGGGTTGAGCTCACACAAGCCCAGGCTGCACGCCCGACTGCCAGTGAAGGTCTGTGTTTGTACCAAGTGCAACACTGCCAGAAGAAACAGCAGCGGAGAAATGGAAGGAACCCAGATGATCCTGCAACACAATGTGGTACAAGACCTTTTCACACTGCCAGTGGAAGCAGCTGCTTTATTTTAATTGGAGATTCTGAGATTATAAGTGCAGAGTGATTATTAAAAGAGCAAGCTGTTGGGGGTTGAGAAATGAGTTAAGGTCTTTACCAGAACAAAACACACAGTGACAACAATGTACTAGACAGTATCTTTAACCCTTTATTGGGCAAGAGACTATTATTGGTCATTTCCACACACATTGCAAGATAATAGTCGCTTTTCTATTGACCCTCAAATGGCACAAATGTAAGTTGAGCATAAAAATCCACCTAATGGAAAAACGACAATTTCACCCAAACTCTCCTTTTTCGATTAATAGTTTTTGCGCTGGCAAGAGGTGGTTTTCCAGGCGTAGTACAATTGGTATATCCAGGAGCACCGTAAAGGGGGGTAAACATGACACATTCATGGGGCCCAGCATGCCCAGGGGGCCCAGTGGATATAGGTTAGGAGTTGTGAAAATTTCATGTAAGCCCCGCAGTAATAGAGAAGCATAGAAGCCGAGAGTTGGACGTCCAAAGTTAACATAGTGAGCACAGTGAATCAACAGTCTGAGGTCTAGTGTGGTCTACAGGGTCTGTAAGGTCCACCTCTGCATGAACAGTGAGTGGACCTGCTTTGTTACGTACCATGAAGTAATGGTACTAATGTAAGGAATTCAAAGGGATAACATCGATGTGGACAGGTGTTTTAATCAGCACTTGCGTTGGTCTAATGTTCCACATGTGATGCTCAAATGATCCAAAATACATGTTCCTCGCACCTTACATGTGTTTTTCTTGTATTTTTTATATATACTTTTTGGATTTCTTTTTTTTTTGCCACTTACGGGCAAGGAGCCAAATATGGTAACTTCATTGACCTTGATTTTCTACATCATAATACAAAAAAAAAAATAAAAAATCACAAAAGTAATAAAGTGTTGTTATGTCCTCCAATAACGCACAAAGGTTGACATTTTGAATTTCTATGTATGGGCGCCTTATAAAAGATTAAAGGACTGCCAATACAGCTGCATACTTTGGTATAAAACTTAAATTAATAATACAAATGCATGCCTGGAGATTCCAGTAGTTTAGATGAAGACTAGTTCAACAATGATCAAGGTCATCCGTCACACATTATTACTTCTATGCAAACAAAGTTTTCAGACTATTTTTTTGTTTCCGCTGGTCTGCTGAAATAAACTTAGCAGAACTGGAATTCAGAGAAAAGTGAGGCTATAGGCCAAAGAACAATTTAACTATGTTTGATGCAAATAGCCAGCGATGTGGTCATTTATCAAGTAATTTACATTTTTTATTTTAACTCCTGGATTGTGAAGAAAAAAAACAATTCTAACCCCTGAATTTTACCATTTATACTAAGTTTTTCTTCACTTATTCTTACTACGCGATGTAATCTTCACTTCATTTGTATTTCCAGGATGCCATACTGTGTTATGAAGTAATTATTCTGCAATTTACACGGTCACAACTCAGTGACTAAATACAATTAAATATAATTAAAGCTAACTATAGATACTATACACAGTACTGACACTTACATAAGTCATAAATGGTCTGGGTAGCATCAATTACTCTATTAGCGGACATGATATACTCTTACCGGTCATGCACTCACTCTGTGTTACGTAATAATAAAAAACCCTGTTCAAAAGCTGTGGAACAGCCGGTAAACACAGAAGTGACGTGTTGCTGGAGGGAAGTGGGTCCTCTGACGGGTCTGCCAGCAGATAGCCACTCACATGATTAGTGTCAGATCGGCGACATCATCCAGTGTGATGCTTTAGACATGGACCAGCTGTTACTGCAGCGAGCCAAGTCTCCACTACCACTTCTTTGGTTTAGGGCCAGAATCCCATTTATGGGCACAGTCTCTGGTAAGAAGCGGTAGGAAACCAAATCTCCATGTGTCCAAGTCCCTCCAGTGACAGGTTTTGCTGCTTCAAGGTGAAGCCACAGATGACTCCATCACAGAGATACATATTAGCGAAGTTAAAGGGCCAGAATATGGACCCAAAGCCCAAACCAATAACTCATAACATTGAATTTAATGTTTGTCCAGGAGGTGCAGTAAAAACATCTTGCCGTTCAAATTCCACATTAATATCTAAAACAGTTACAAAACTGTTGTTCTGACATCGTGCTTGGAGGTTTTTAAAGAGGTTTTTGTGATACATACATATACTTCCACTGCATTATTTATAATTCAAGGTGATATCTACAGTCAAAGGTGCTATTCTTGTGTCACAGAAAGAGTGAAAAACAGAAGAGAAAGAAAAAGAAGATATAATGGCTGAAAAAAAACATGGTGTGAAATTTGCCACAGGGGAAACACTCACTCACTGACAATATACTGAATAACATATTATTCAGTACACATGGGAGGCCAGAACATATATAAGTATGAGGCAGCATACTGAAAGAAGTTTTCCTCCCTCACTTTTGTTGGAAAAATACTTTTCTAACACTTGCACAAGAATAGCAATGGCAACATCTTTAAATTTAGAATGGCGAATGACGCCCCCTGAATGTGTGATGAACACTAATTAACAGCCTTTCAGCTTGAGAAAATGCAAGTCTCCTGCCTCTTTGCACATTGCATCCCCTTGTTGCTGCTGCAGTGGCAGGTGGAGTGGAGGACACTTTATGAAAGAATAAACCCTCAGTTAAGACATTGATTCCTGTGCCGTATTCAGAGTAGAAACAACTGTCCGGGAGTGTCCATATAAATCACATGTCATATTCTAAGGGTCATCCTTGCTTTCTCACAGACTACGCTCAGAAGTCCAGAAGTCTGCCTCACACCTTTCAGAAGCGTCTAACCTCGGCAGATGTGTTGAATCACTGTGATTTTCTCATGCCTGAGGACACAGATATAATTAAATTTCCCCATGCTTAATCAGGAAACTCGTCTTTTTGTTATGTAAAAATAAATGCTTCACCTCTGTCTTCAATGTGTCATCTACCCATCTTTTCCACCTACAAAGACAAAACCCTCCCTCAAATGGAATTCAACATCACAGCTTACATGATTTCCAACATGCAGCTTACTGTGCCGCTGTCAGTGCTTTCTAAGGTCAGAAGTGAAGAAAGTAAAGCCATTTTTGTGTGAGAACTGGAAATCATGCTCAGACCTGCCTGATCCACGTGATACATTCACATCTGCTAGTATAAAGCAAGGCCCTGAACTCAGACAACACCATTTTCTGTTATATTACACTCCATGCTCCTGTATCAAGAAAGCAGAGTGTCATAGGGACAAGTGAAGACAAGAAGAAAAGCAACATCAGACATGAAGTCATCACCAATTCACTTGACTGTGGTCTCAGACAATAGATATTCAAGAGCTGAACCATCCATAGGCTAAATTAGTATAAATCAGAATAATTATAATACCTTTAGATAATGATCATAATTAAAAACAGAGTTGTTTATACTGAATAATTTCAAATGCTAATAAACTACTATTACTATGCCTATCGTATTTGTTTGACTAATGTTTACTGTCATTAAATGAACATCATTAAAAAAGCAACAAAATAACCTACAGATCTATACATTAAATGACCTTCATAGGAAGCACAAAGTTAATATTTGCAGTATTTTTTTTTTTATTTTACAACTAAATTGATCCAAAGGCAAAACACAATGTGAATGGTGTTAAGAAACCTACAGAGATATGAATTCTTAATGGAAATCTACAGCTTAGTGTTTCGCTTTCATGTCCACAACTTAACTAATTCCCATCTAACAGCATTGTTTATGACCACAGATTTCAGCAAATAATGTTTCCTACAATGCAAAACTGAAACTGCAACTAGCTCAAGGACATAGTGAAACATTAAGCAGCTAAATACCTCAATATTTCCCTCAGGAAAAGGCTACAGCTGTGCTAAGCTAAGTCTCCTGTTAGCTTTCCTTTCCAATTTCCCTTTCAGTAGCCTAATAGTATTGTTCACGGTAGATGTTTTCAGCTAAAAAAAGTTGTCCACCTAGCGCCAGATACGTATCTCCCCCAGGAATCAGCTTAAAACAAAACAGAACAAAAAAGAAATAATAAAGCCTCTACAGTTGCTGCTTTCAGTAGCTCACTGTTTACAAGCTTGGCTGTTGTATCAACATTAAACGGGCAACAACCTTAGCCTGAAAGTGAAGTCAGAGCAGTGAAAGTGTAATGACAGCTGTTAGATGTTAGCTCAAAGAGAAGCCAAGTCAGAAAAATATAAACAGCGGTAATACTTTTCCATTTGAACTGTACCCGGCTTTTTCCCCCGAA
>JAPQRP010000012.1:15435795-15449428 GCA_037367295.1 Apogon hyalosoma | reverse complement strand
GCTTTAAAGGATAGGTACACTGTTTCTAAAAATGTGGAATGAAATGAAACAAAATGTTTATCAAATTGGAAGAATTTTATGAGCCAATAAATGTGTGGCTTTTGGCAAAGAAAATATTTTTTTGTTAAACAACGGAATAGTTTGGATCTTTCATTGCATATGCTGCAAATTAACAACAACAAAATGGTCATTATCATTGTGAATTTCACACTGATGCGCGAGAGCAATGTGAAAAAGTATTAAAGACATAAAAATTACTGCATGTCTGGTCATAATAAAATTGCAGAGACTCCCTTAGCCATTCTTAATAGACTGTAGAAAGACAAAGGATGTTAGATCCATGACTTTCGGGTGGATAGAAAGAAAATGCATAGAACAAACATTGTATGGGTAAATGATAATTCACACTGGTTCACAAAATGACTGTCTTATTACTGATTATATACAGTATATATATTGAAGGGAAAGGAAAAAAGGAATGATTCTGGTCTCATATGCTTTATTTGATGTGCTGGTGGTCCCCTGGGGAACTGTTTTTACTATTATTATTATCATTATACTCTGTTAATAAGATTTTACAGCTAAGAGAAGGCTTTGATTGACAGTGTGTCTTTCAGGGCCTCTTTATTTTTTCCCTGACAAACAACTCTACTGCAATTTTTCTTTGTAAATGACACAAAACCAAATTATTTTGCTACAGAGATGTTTCATCAGGCTAACTGTTTGAGAGTTAGTGGTAGCATTATTTTTTCCCAGGTCCACCAAATTGCCCAATTACAGTCACTTCTGGCTCCAAAAAAACCAAACATGGTGACGATCAAAGCACAAACTCAAGGCTTCAAACCAATGAAGGACTTCTTTTGTGCAGACCATGGAGATAACATGTGTTTGCAACTTGTTTCTGCTGCCCTCACGTGGCCACAATCTTCCCCTAACTGTATTTGCCATGTACAAATAATGTACAAAGAAATAGCCTACATCAAAAATTGTAATAATATGTTTAAAACATGCAATGACCATGTAATGTGTTTTGCAGAATTGTACAATATCACATTCTGTCTGGTCCTCTTTTCAAAAGAATATATTACCCCACAGCAATGTTTTACCCCTACACAAAATGTTAATTACTTCACACATTGTACCAGTAGTCAAGCAGCTTGTGTTTATTTGCATTCAGTCAACATTCTCTTTAAAATTTTATCCTAATTCTTCAGCAAATATTTTGTCTTGGACGACTCACCACACATTCTCTACTGTGAAATTAGGAAAATATACTATATAAAAGGCCTCTTTAACTAAATAGCTTTAGTAATGTGATACTATAACACAGAGGAAGGTGCCAAATAACTTTAATCAAATCCATTATCATCTTATTAACTGTGTTAACACAGGGAGCTAAAGCAAACAACTAGTAGACTTCGGAGCATGAATATTGTGCTGCTACTTAACCACCGCTGGGTTTTGAGTCCCTGCTCTGTATTTCTAAGGCTTCTGAAGATCTAACTGCAGTCTCAGAGGTGCATTATTCACAGAGAAATGGGGCTTACTTCCATAGCCCTCATCCAACACTCACTTTAAAAGGTGTGCACATGGTGTAGTGTTCTCTGCAGTTCCTATTGCTTACCCTTATACTCCATCTTCCAGCCTCCCTCAGTCTGTCTGTTCTCCCTTCACCTGTCTTTTATACTCCCATCCTTTCTGCTCTCTTTGCCTTGTGCTCTGACACAAAAAAATGCACCCTGCTTCATTTGATATTTTCATTAGTGTGTCTGTAAAATCCAGATTTTGGCTCATAATGTTATGTAGTATTTTATATATCACTGACCCCGGTTGGTATTCTGCCGTACATGACAGATTATATTTCTGCGCAATGTGATTCTCTGACAAGGCTGTTCTATTACAAAATGCCACCCGATAACACTGCAATTAATCCCTGATTAAATCCCTGGTCAAAAAAAAAACAAAAAAACACCCAAGTCACTCAAGCTTCATTAAAAAGATTGAGTATCCATGTTTAACACAATTTAATGGATGTGTGAAATAAGCCCCAGCTATTAATGTTTAATGTATAATTGAATGTTCTACATGGCCAAACTTGTTTACGAGAATAATTGATGTTTCTGATTTCCCATTTGCCAGCAATACAAGATGGGACACAGCGAACGTTTTGGGGGTTGTGGGGGTGGGAGTGTAGACAGAGACACAGCACTTGGCTCACTCTCTGCAGTTGAAGGTGGTGAGGTCAAGCCACAGATGTTAGAAGTAATTATCACGCTCAAGACTGGGCTCATTTGATGAGCACTTAAAAGCTTGTGACAGACCTTATGTTTCCACCACAAACTGCTGTCCAAAAATCTCTGGAGAACGGCGCGCTAATGAACTTAAAGACGCCTTAGCTGCTTCAAAACAAAACCACATACTCTTTTTGTGATGTGTTTAGCTCTCTGTGTAGACTCTAAACTAATTCCTGTAAGGCGCAAGGTTTACGTTTTCAATTTTGCTTTAGTGTTGGGGAGTGTGTGTGTTTTCTCATTTCATCTGTTGGGTTTTGTTTGCGTGTTTACCTGAAAAGAACAGCAGGGTGGGACTGAAGTGGAGAGTGCATTCTCATGGTCCACTGCACATTAGACACAGCACAGCCTCCAGAGTGAGGCTCCATGCTTTCAATCTTTTCTGTCTTGATTTTCACTATCTTCACGTAGCTATCCGCATTACCTTAATGCATAGTTTGGCTAATCTCTTTCATGTTATTCTCTTCCTCTCTCCGACATCCCGACTTGCATCACTCTAAGCAGTCAATAATCCATGTGCATGGCCTGCCAAAGACAACTCACCTGTAGTGCTGTGATCGAGAGCCGTGATCAACACTCACAAAAGCACCTGCTCGCCTGCTGGCTCTGCAGAGCTCAGAGATGGGGGAACACTCTTTCCATCTCCCGCTGTTCCCTTTTCCTTTCCTTTAAGACTCCTTCCATCCCGACTGCTTAACCACGCTTCCTTCGAGTCATTTAGATCTCTCCCAGGTGGTTCAAATTTAGTTTGAACTTACAGGCTGGTTTAAGCTGATGAATAGCTTTTATTGAACATGAATAAATTTAAGGATTGAGATTAGTCAGCTCCTTCTCTCTGATGATCTGAGTCCACCAGAGGATGTGCTCAGCATTAAAAAAAAAAAAAAAGTGAGGGAAGACAAAAAAATGTGCAGGGGCTTCTGTGCAGGAGGAGGTAGCTGGAAGGTGGTGATCATGTACCCTGCTTATGAAAATATCAGTGCATTGACATTAATGTATTACCCTTAAGATGATGACTCAGGTATCCACAAAAGAATTCACTTACTGTCTCATATCAGATTAAAAAAATTCCTCTGAAGACAAATTTGAGTTGGGCAGCAGCCAAACTTCCAGCACACTTAATCTCCTGTGTTCGTTCCGACTTATCTCTGATGTCCATCTACTGCTTCCTTGTCCATAAACTATCCCTATTATTTAGCCTCTTCAAAATTAAAGCTTCTGACACCAGATCCCCACCTCCCCACCCCACGTGAGTAATATCACAGCCATTGACCTTCCCATCCCTCAAGCAGACGCCTGGCAGAGCACTGATCGATCCCACTGATGGCCTTGGTGCTAATCTTCCAAGGGGGCCGACAGGAGGTGACGGTATTTCACCGTTCAATCTGATGCAATTACCCTCAAAATGAACACATTTTGGATAGCAGCTGACCTTTCAACCGGGGTACGGGTGGGGTGGATGGATTGTCCAAGTGCTTGTACATGCCTCTGATTGCGGTAATTTATCAATCAATGTGTATCATAAACAAAACACAGGTCAAGTCTGCGTGTAATGAAATTCCTCATCTTCCTAAGCCTTAATGTCCTGTAAGGTTAAACAGCTAAATTTCACCTTCTGCCATTTCACCGGTCAGAAATAATCTTTCTTTCTGACTGTGACGTAGAAGAATCCTTTCAGTATATTTCTCAGTAACATGAAACATTTACATCATGAATCTAACCCTCCCCCCCCAGGAAGGTTATTACAGTGGTTAAAATCAAAGCGATGTGATGAGATCACAAATCGTAAATTGAATAATGAAATGTGCTGTAGCCACCAAGGATTTAAGCAGTAGTAATTAGTAGAGCAGATGTGATTGTAGCTACATACTAACAGTGATATGAGCCCATGTTCAAGCGATGCCTTGCCTTTGCCACGGGCCAGAGAAGACCGGCCTGTTAAAGCCGTCTTTGAACCCAGAAACAGGCGAGCAAGGCCAGACACAAGCAGCACTTCCCTTTTAAGTATAACACAACACATTTTTACAAAGACATCCCTCCGAGCTACTTCCTTATACCCATCTTAAAACAACTGCCCAACAAACAGCAGCACGCAGAATCAATAATTAACAATAGGGGAAGAGAAATGCAATTCGCCAAAAAGTAAAGCAAGGTTTCGTAGTGCAACTTATAAGTTAATTCTGTTGAAGAGGTGTCAATGGGAAGTTGACCTGATCAGTGTTGCTTTTAAATGATTGAATTACTTCCAAGCACAAGACGTGATTCCATCTGCTAGGGGTCTCTCAATCAAAGCAATGAAAACACAGCTTATTGCTTATTCTACTGAAAGAAGAAGGTAAAGACACAAATATTTTAATCCCATTATATCTATACTCAAAGCTTTACATAATTCAGTGTTTACTTGGTATAAAGTTACATTATTTATAAAAGAGTCCTGTAATGTAAACAACTTTTACTGAGCAATCTGCAACATAGTAAAATCAGAACTGAAATTTAAATAGATCTAGTCAAGTAAATTGTGGGTTGTTTCATAAAGTTTGATATACATAAGAGGTACAGCACTGTGTAAAAATCCAACTTTAGGTTTGTTGGTTGACTAAAGTTCCAATGACCACACATATGCATTTATCAGTTTCTGCATTAAGATCTGATCTGGATATATGTAAAGTATGTGCAGCAGGAAAAATAGAACTTTCGGGGGAAAAAACAACAGTTTCTATTAAACTAAACTGGTCGTATTTAGTGTGACTTCCCTTTGCAGTTAACACGTCTTTAACTCTTTTGTTCTGACATTTATTGCATTATTTTTCAGATGTTTTAAACCAGGTTTCATTCAACACATGTCAGATGTTTCTAATTGTTTGTGCTGCTTCCTGTCATGGGGTCAGGGGTCATCGTAAATTGTGACTTTTACCTTTAGAACCCATGTAAGTTGTCTTTTAAGGCTGTGCACAAATTTCAAGTATTTTCTTGTTGCATTTAAAGGAAAGTGAATAATACTGTAGTACTGTATGTATTAAAAAAATCATACAGTACAGGAAATTAAAACCTGTGGATCAGTCCATTCAGTACATCTCCTAGCACTAGGAGAAAGTGTATTAAAGTTTTATTCATATTATGTTCAGTGACACATTCGCATTTTCATCACTACATTCTAGTGCAACAGTGAAAAGCAACATTAAATGTTAATGTTCGTGAAGGGGATAAACAGTAGATGCCACTGACAAGCTCGTACTCGTCTCGTACTCGGGCTGTTACACTATATGAAATTACCGATGTGTGTCAATATAAACATTGTTGGAAATCTTTTACATAATGGAAGTATACAAGAAAACACTATATAGAACACAGACCTATCTGTTTTTACATCATTTAACAGATATATGTGTATAAGTTATACTTCTTCCCACTGCTTTTCGAGCACCGAAAATTTTGTTTGACCATGTTGTATGGTTCTTTGTTGTCTGATGATAATATGTGCTTGAAATAAAACTAACCTAACTAACTTAATCATCATTTTTCTTGTGCCTGATGTGTGTCTCTGCTCAAATCATTAAAATCATTTACTTAGTTTATGATTCACTGAGATCATACAAAAGTTAATCAAGTGTCATTTGCCCAAGGACACTTCAGATGGCCAGACGTTTGCTGCCATATGGACTTGAATTGCTTTCCTTTCCAGGTGATGGACAGTCTCTCTAACCACTACTCCGCCCTGCCATTTCCATGAGATAAAATTTCCTTAGTGTGACAGTTGAAGTGCAATTCAGTAGCAAACTTTACACCTAACTTTCATCAACCTTCTAGTCCAACTATCCATTTGGGAATGAGACCCATACGTAGCTGATTGTGGTAAGATGGGCATCTGCCTGTCCAGATGCACTATAGTGGCCTGCCGCTGGAAAGCTAAAGGGACAGCGACAAGCACTTAGCTGATCCCTCAGCAACCAGGCCCATTTCCTTTCTCTTATCTAAAGTGACAAGAGGAGTTTTCCTGCCCTCCTATGCCTGAGGCTCATCCTGAATTATCTCCCAGTGTACCAGCACCACTAGCTATCTAGTGTCCCCGATTCCCTCCGTCTAAAAATATGCTAAAAAGGATGATGGCATTGCTAGAAATTCAGGAGTGAGAATAAGTTGTGCTGCTCGGATGTTTTTCAACCAAAGATCTTATCGTCAGATGATGGACTCAGTGCAAGTGTGCAGAGAGCATGTGGAGATCAGTGCAGGTCCATTTTCCTGTATCTTGTGTCATGCACTGCAAACCTTTCCAACCAAATGCATGTAGTTACCAGTCTGATGGGGTGTGTGGAGAATACAAAGCGACAAAACATGAACTAAACAGACACCCTAATGAGATATTGATTGCCCACAGTGATGTTTACACTTTTGCCTGTCTAATCCCTTCCAAGTCCACCATAAACAATCAGCCATCTGTTCTAGCACATTCCGAGCTCTGCTGTGCAATTTACATATGTGTGATATTTGAATGAAGTGAGTGAAAGTTTTTTATAAGTAATGCCCTGGTTTGGCTAACTCGCATAATTAATAAATTTTTCACACTTTTTATACACTCCCACTTGACAAAGTGGACCAAAACAACCTAAAATAGCCAAATGAATATGCATTATTTTAAGTTGTTACATACTGAATGACTGCATTCAACTCTATTTGACACCTCACATACACAGCACAGACTGCAGCAAAACAAAGCCCATGAAAATGCATGATTTTTAGCTGTTCTGACAATTCTGAGGACTCAAAGGCTACAAGCAGAAAAACAGCTTCTCCTTGAGAGACAAGCCTAAGAAACCCTCACCAATTACATCTTAGCCTCCGTCCCTCCCTTTTTTTCCCACTGCTAAGCACCAACTGATCCCATTTGTCTGTGCTCAATTAAACTGAGTATTAATTGTGAGAAAGCCTCAGGGGCTCGAGTCATTCGGATAGCATTCATTAGCTATGGCTTATACGTTATAGCTGGTGATTGTAAAAACAGCAAATGATTGAAACAAATTTTTTGTTCTAAACAACAAAGGAATGCTCACCCCAAGCTCCCTGTTGTTTGTGCGGTAGCCCCCGCTGCCTAAAGTAAGGGCTGAGAGCTCCCATATAATGAACCTGGGAAGCTAGTCTTCGTGCAAAATCAATAGTGACGAGCTGCTTTAAAACTCTCAACTTTGAGCCTTTGATGCCCAAGAATACATTACCGCCGTTAACTAGGGCTCCGGTCTGTGCAATAAGCATGCAGCTCACTCTGCAGGCTCCACTTGCCCATCCCCACATAGATTTTTAGCCATTACTATTACAATTACAGTGTACACCACAGCTGTAGTCTGCTTTACTTTTTGCTTTATTTATCACCCTGATCATTCCCGCTCAGCAAATTTATCAAACGGTACAGTTTTATTAAAGGCCATCAATAAATCTGTGGCTTGGGCATGACAGTAGCTATGAAGTAAAAGGGTAGTGAGGTAGGTTTGATGTGTGTGAAATACTCCAGAGCACTTCATCACTGTGTATTTACTCTCCCTGTAACCTCTTCAATCCATACATATGCCATGCTATCTTCATAAAGCCTTCACCTCCCATATAAACCACTTTTACATGCTGATGTTTCAGCGATTAGAGTATTAATCAAGTTAGCAAATGCAGCTTTATGGAACGTGTGCATTTGTGTGCTGCAAAATCAAAGAACTGCAGCAAGTATGTTTGTACGTTTATGTAAAGAATGTGAAGAAGAATTTATTCCTGTGAATCCTCCCAGGCCGGTGAACTCCACAGAACCATCAAAGCGTGTATGAATTAGGATACATCCCGCCATAGGCTGCCTTTTGCCGCTGTGCACACATTCTCATACACACGGCTCCAGCTGTCAAGTGCAAGGCAGTGTCGAAAATTTGCTTTTAAGAACCCGCATGCGTTACAGTGTGTGAAAACGTTCCTCTCCTGTATGCAACCCATCACTGTCACTTACTGGGACATAATCATATAGATGCCGGGCTTGTTAAGTACTTTCCCACTTTCTCTGTAGTCTTGAATTGCAAATGTGAGGAATTAAGTTTGAAGCAAATAGGTTGGGTTCTTGTCTCACTGTCCGCTATTAACTAATTGGCAGCATTGTGCGCACAGCAAGCAATAATAAGAAAAAAAAAGAGAGAGAGGAAAAAAACAGGCGTCTTCAGGGGGAGTGAACCAAACTAAGACAAGCCGACACTGAAGAGACAATTCCCATGTGTCTCCTCTCACATTTTCACTTTAATTTAGCAATGTGGGGCTTTAAATTGTGCACTGGAACACTTTTATGAACAAAAGGATGGTAATTTTAGTGGCAAAGAAATGGGAGGACATCAGAAACTGCCATATGAATATTTCAGATAACTCTTTCAATTAACCATATGCATGTGGAAGTACACAGTATGGCATATATTGATAGGTGGCGTATATAGATCATGCGTAAGTGACTGCACTTATGTATGTGGCTCATTGCCTGTTGATTGCATAAAGGTTTGCTATTCCCCCAGCAGTGATATGTGTGATATTATGTCTGTGCTGCAGGGCTCTTAAGTGTTAAGTGTATTATGCATGTTGGCTCTCATGTGGGAGGACACAGCCACTAAAAGCTATTTATACAGATGATAACTGCGAATAAGGTGTGGAACGGGATGTGCTTTATGTAAGAGAGAGGGACAGTGAAAAAAAATAAAATAAGAACGTGACACTGATTTTATGACCCAGCTCAGAGACAAATTTGTGTGAATTTCTACTGGATGAAAGGTTTGTTTTAAGGGGCTAATGTTTTTGTTTCTGGCATTTATTTAGTTTCACTCTTTGACAGAAGTATTATTGTCGTTATAGTTCAAACTATACGGTGGGGATCAATAGGTAAATATGAAGTAAACTCACTGGATTTCTAAACACCAAACTTATAACTGTTCATATCAATGTTTGGAAGAGTTAAGAACTCCTATTTGTTTGCGTCCATGACTTGTTCTTGTTAGCGACCCACCGATTTCTTCGACTCATACATTACTCACAAGTAGAAGATCATTTTAGCAGCGATCTATAGAATTTAAGAAATGATTTACTGTTGGTTTTCTAGGGTGTCTATTTTGCAAAACAGTAAACAGGTTGTATTTTTTTCAATATATAAAGGCATACAATTGCAAGAGTTTTGCTAAGTGTTTCAGTAACGGATGGACAAGGGAGAACAATTACAAGTTTCAATTGTTTATTCAGCATATTTATTAGTATATACATTGCATATATAATCTACAAAGTCAACTATCTTAATAAACACATTTAATACATTTTAACATATATTTATCTCCATTTATTAGATATTTGTAACCACTGTAAAAAGAGTAGGTAAAGGTTTTTAAATTGACCTTATGGTTTATCATATGTATAATATAATAGAAGAGGATCAAAGCAAAAATAAATATATACTTTTATGCTTTTTTAAAACATTTTTCTGAAAAATAAAACTTGTGCTGGACACTAGAAGCAATGCACTTATATATGCAAGTCCTCAAAAGGGGATTTTAAATGTATTTTTTGGTCTAGGTGTTACCCTTCCCTTGGTCATCCCCTTGTTTTTGTTAGCAACCCACCAATTCCTTGGACTCACCAACATTACTCATAGGTAGGAGATCATTTTAACAGTGATCACTCAAAAAAAAAAAAAAAAAAAGATAATAATCGATAGACTTTAAGAAACCTACATTTTTATTATGTTGGAGTGTAAATATAATGATTGCATTATTAAAACAAATACTATCAGCTTATTATATAAAAGCCTGTGGATGCATATGTTGGAGGTTTTGGAAACCATTGTGCTGTCAAGTGAAGCGTCTGACTGGACTCCTGTCAGTTCCACCTCTCCAATTATTCCTGGAATCCCTGGATCTACTGGTGAGACCGCCACCTCCTCCTGTCCACCCCCAGATGTCACGATGGAACACATTTTCCATTTCCATGTCAGAGATTTTATTTTTTGTAATTTCTTTCTTTTGTTATTTTTCACCCCTCAGCTGATTTGGCATTTAAAACATCCTAAACGTGACATCATTTTTAAGTGCATTAAAAGCACTTCTTCTCCTTCTCCTCTTATGGTATTTAGGGGGGTGTTATGCCTATAATCTACCACAGGCTTCCCATTTATGATCAAGTGGGAATCCTCATTCAGCACATCTGGGTAAGAGCAGATTTAGATGGTTAAGAGGGGTTGGACTTCACTTCTTTTTTTTCCCTTCTTAAAATAAAATTAAGAAGAAAATATACAGTGTTGAAATGTGAGAGGATGTTACTGCTCAAGCCCCATAGTGGGATAGAGGAATTGTTGGCATTTTATCATTTAATGGACTGTAAAAAGCACTGGGGGAAATGAAAGAAGGGAGAGAGTGAAGAATTTAGTGTGTAACCAAGACTCTCCACTGGAGATCAGGAATGTTCAGTAATATTTCCAAATATATTTTAATTAAGTTCCCTGGATGTAGGAAAAATGGTGCAAGTCTTTCTCAGTGTCTTGTTTCAGTCCATTGGGAAAATATCTAATATTGTACAAGGTATGGCACATATTTTACCAAATGTATTCTCTCATAGCTTTGGTGTCATAGTGCCCATTATTTTTACTTTTGCTTGTTCAGGATAAGACATAACAGCCAGTTGTTGGTGATGATCATCTCAGAGTTTTTCTGAGGTTTTAACATTTGGAGTCAAAGTTGTAACATAGATTTTTGCAGTATATTTAAGTCTTCTTAAGTGCACCTTGGTCAACACAGTGAATGTATTTCTTTGCTAATTCAGAATATTTTGGAAACACTTTCAATAGCTGCTTATTTTTAACTAAATTAAATGTAAAAGTATCTCCATTAAACCATCTTAACTCATATTTTGCTTTTTAATTCTGCAATATCAAAGTAATCTATAGGGGTGGGTCCCTAAAAATGGGACATGGGGCTAAAAATTCAAACCAGATGTAGACTAATGTTATGAAGCAAGTTTGGAAGCACTGTGGGTCAATTTTAAAAATAAATACTTAGTGAGATAAAAGAGAAACTATTTTCAGATAAAACACATTTTTATATTATTTTTATACAAAAATTTGCATGTAACAGTAAAAAGGACATGAAAACGACACGCTACTATTCTCTCACAGGTACATTTTGGGAACTGAACTAATTATGCATAGCAGAATGTTTCACAAAAATGGCCGCTGTTGCAAAATCACTCGCAATTTATTTGTGTTTTAAATGGGCAGGTTCTGCATGTAACAACATTGGACTCGATGGGTTGCATACGAAACCTGGAATGAGGCTGAGATTCATGAAAAACCCTCATGTCTGGATTAGAAAAACCACCAGGATCGACACATTTAACACAGTGTATTTATTTATAGTGGTATATAAGACCATTTCAAGCCATGTTTTCAAGATAATATGCTTTGACACCTAGGTAGCTTTTCATGTCCCAATTTTGTTCCTATTTTTGGTTCCAGTTTTATATTAAAAATTAATTAATTTTGGAATGGCTCAGAGCAAGAATATATTTTTTGTATTTATCTGAGGTCATCATTAGGTACATCCAGGGGGGAAATATGTCTAAATTTCTCTTTTGTTATTGGGTCTAAAAAACTGGAAAAGTACCAGATACCAAAATGAACCCAGTTTCATAGAAGCACCCATATGCAAAAAAAAAAAAAAAAAGAAGTGTAATACATGCAAAGGGTATTACTACAGGTACTTTAAATACATCAGTACCTGTGGTAATAGACCGCAGAGGAATTGGAGTCTAGTGGGTCCAACAGAAACCATTAGTGCTCTCTCTTTTACATTTTGTCAAACCTGGTCACGGTGCCAGTTCCGGTTCCAGCCATACCTGTCACTTGGCCCATAGACAGTGACACTGTAAATGGGCAATTATGAAATGTCAGTGATTGGAATTAGGTTTGTCACAAACAAAATACAAGCTGTTTTACGGAGGCAGGGCCTTCCCTGTGTTGTGATGTGGCTTTTCAGAACACATCTAAGCAGCAAGCCTCCACTGCGCAGCATTCAGAAGGCAAATTTAGTAGGAATATTCTCTTTCCCAACAGGTCTCAGGTTTACATAGATTGACAAATAATTACTTTGATTATTGACAACAACTATCTTCTTTTTTGTAAATTTTTCCATTAATTATACTTTTAATGTACTACTGCTCTGCATCAGTAATAGAGGATTTATCTAACAAAAGCTGAAAGATGTATTTGATTAAAATGTTCCTGTGCCTGTAATTATCTAGTATCTCCAATGAAAAATAAGTGGATTCAAAGCCTGTGTTGTGGTTGATTCAGAATAAGAGGTTCTTCAAGTCCATATTTGCTCATTACTGCAATGAAAGTTTAAGTCATCCCTTTAATTAATAGAACAATTTTCAGCATGATGTGATTCTAATGTTAAAAATGATTATATGTAGTATTGATATTCTAAACCATAAACCAAAAAATCATCGATGAATTAAAGTCACATCTCCAAAGTCTATATCATCCACTGAATTTTGTTGTATAAACACATCTGTATTATAGCATCAAGTTTTCTCCAAACAAAAGTCAGTCAGTTACTCAAAACACTGTGTTTTATAATCTCCACGTACTGCTTCAGCTGATAGTTTACATTATAGCTCTGTTAGCTTAGCTCTGTTTTCCGATAGACAGTAAAACCCCAAATCACCTCTCTTTTCTGTACAGTTCGTGTTGTCAGCAGCTGCACTAAAGATTTGTCTGGAATCCAACTATCAGGGTCAGAACTGTCAACCGTTTAGTCTGAACTGTGGATCAGCTGTGAATATGAAAGTGAAAGGTGGCTTGTTTCTACAGATGTCAGCTCTAGCAATATGTCCAGGGTATGGGATTGGCAAAAACATGCAACCTGGTTACAGAAAATGAATGAATGAATAAAAAGCAGTCACACAATGTTAGCTAAGTGATACCAAAAACCTGTCACATACTGAAGCTTTACCTGTCGGAACACAATCTGAGCCCTAAAAAGTCAAAATAATCACCCTGGAATAAATCTTTGTATGTAAAATGTTATTTGAGTGTTTTTGAGAATTGACACAGTATCACAAAACATAATTCGTGTCATTGTTTTTTGTTTTTTTTAACCTGCTACTAAATACGGGCTGCAAAATTATGACGTAAATCACCCTATACAACTTATTGTACAGTCGTGGAAAAAATTATTAGACCACCAAAAGTCATCAGAAACAATAGTTATGCAATTCAGTACTAACTCTTGTGTGTATCATGTGACTAAAACAGACAGAAAAGAAAACATGGAATGAATAAAAGCACTGTTTTT
>JAPQRP010000012.1:15413063-15431629 GCA_037367295.1 Apogon hyalosoma | reverse complement strand
TCTTCATTAATTCAACTCCACAGGTCCATCTTCAACCCTATTTCTGAGTAATGACACCAGAAAGGTTGTTTTGAGTGTTGGCCCTTTAAATGCAAATGTGCCACTTCATGCCCCGCCCCCTCCAGGTTGTTGGCTGTGCTGCTCTGTCTCGTTCAACCAACAACTGAACATTTTAGGTAATCGTCTCGAAGTTTGGACATATTTTCAGTATGGACTACAACCGCTGCAGCTGACAAACAATGAAGTCGTACTCGGAGAAATGTTCGTTGGAAGTCTGGACCTTATATGTGCAAATGTCGTGACATAATTGGTGGTAGATGTAACACATTAAGAAGGAATTAAAACAGGTTGTAGAAATCCACTTGATTTTTGCCAAAATAAATATAAAGATAGCTTTGCAGCACCTGGAGGGTTCACGTTCAAACTATATGAACTATTAGGGCCCAAATACACAAATAAATGAACCAAAGGCTAATAAAAGTGGGTTTAGCAAAATATAAGTCCTTTAAACTAAGTTGTTAAGCAGCTAAATGTGCCACTGTGTTATGTGTCAAAACTGTGTAATCTGTGTTAATTTAAGTGCTGCCAATTTGTCGTGTTACCATCAGTGTGTTGTTCCATTGATGATTTTTCTAACTCCAAAATCAGTTCATAGATTTTAAATAGAAAACATAAAACGTCATTGACATAACAGCTAGTGAGCATCATAGTCCTGCAACTTGGTACATATATTTCGCTTAAAGCTATTCTGCAAGTTTACAGCATAAACTGAAATACACGACCCAACACGTAGCACTAATGAAATACACAAGTGTTGACTGAAAAATTATAGTACAAAAACGCACTCAAGACAGATGAACAACAACGGGCAAATGATAACTACATAGAGGGTTCCTACAGGTTTCTACAAGTTAAATTTAAGACTTTTTAAGAATACTTAGAACAGAATATAATGCCCATTTGACAGACTATTTCATGACCATACTGGCAAAAATGTGTGACTCCTAGAATTTAGCAAAATGCATTTACGTTTTGATTCCCATCATTTTGAGTTCTATTGATTTCTTCCACAAGGTGCAGCGAACTTCAAACATGTTCCCCTCCACTCGTGTCAACCAGGTCGAGAATGATCTTTTCTCCAACGAGGCATTATTACATTTGCACTTCCCCATGTTTACTTTTCACTTGTGAGCCCTTCCTTAAAGTTCTCAAAATCTGCTTTCTCTGGTGATGTGAACGTGATTAACAGTTGCATGTGTTGGGCTGAAGGTTCTGTGACTGTTTCTCATCGGGGGCTGAAAAGTTAGTGATAATTTGATCCTAATTTCAATATAAATTGGCAAGGTGGAACTGAGTAGAATAACGTCACTTTCTTTGCAGCTTGGACATTTAACAGGCACAACAACACAAAGCAAATAAGTTTATGGTAACATCACTTCAGAATAACATTAAATTTAATACCTTTTAAAGACTTTAAGGTATGAAATGCAGAATTGTAAATTCAAGACTTTTAAGACTTTTTAAGACTGTGCGGGAACCCTATATATAGAGGGAAGTTCACACCCATTCTGCTGTGCCCCATTGGACATAACTTTGTAAAAAAATATGTACAGCAGCCCCTGGTTATTTCAATTCTGTCCCCAATTATAAACATGTGATTTGTTAATTCAAAAGATCATTGTATAAGCAAAAACATTGTAGTTTGTGGTAAAGACAGCAGAGAAACATCTAGTTTTTTGTTAACCAGGTTGATGGACTTATCTGAGGTTGCATGTGATACACAACACAAAAATCAATCTTCAAGAGCAAGGTGAAAAGGTATTAAAAGAGGTGAAAATTACTACAAGTCTGGTCACATTTAAGCTGCAGAAACATCTTCAGTGACTCTGAACAGACTGTGGAAACAGAAAGTTATGTCACCTCTCTGACTCTTGAGTAAGTCATCTTGCTATTTATGTATTTTCAGACTCGACAACAGTCAACACTCACTGCAAACTGTGACGTTCTGGACTTGTAAAATTAGCCTTTAAACCAACATCACATGTGTAAATGATAGTGAGATGCGTCATTGAGTGCGGTCTGTGACTTTAAAGACGTATAGAAATGATCTTTTCTTGTTCTCCTTTCAATCCCGCCCTGTCTTCCCATTGCTATTCCTATTTCAATCCACCTTCCCATGCCCCTTTACATATTACATATACTTCTCCCTTGGCTTTTCCCATCTGTGCCTTGCTGTCACACATCAGGAGTGTGTCAGTGAGGACTCAGAATATGTCAGAGCGCCGTCTGGTCACTGAGATGCTTTTTTTTTTTCTCTTTTTTTTTCTAACCCTCCATCTGTGAAGGTTTCTTTGGGTCTCCTTCTACCCACCATTGTAAATAACCAACTCTGACTTATGACTTAATCCATTGGGTGTTTCTTCTCTTTTTCGTCTAATGATTCTTGTTGAGAAATGTTCAGCATTCCCAGATCCCTAATATACCAGAGCCTTTAGCTTTCAACTTCCAAATCCCTGAAGCTCCCTGAGTTCTCTCTTTGGAGAGTTAACACCAAAAGCCAAAAACCTCAGTCAATTTACCAGGCGGCCAAGTCATCGTTATTTTGCTCATACTGCCATGATCTTACTGTCATTAAAATTCATCCCTTACATAAATATCAAGGACAAAGTATCTCTTGGCGAGGGGAAGGACAGAATAAACTGTATGTGCATACACAAGCATACAGAATTCATGGCAGTGCTCTTATTTATTCTTCCTTATATGTGTTAACTTCCTCTGTTCGTTTGGAAGAAGCCATGATACAAAAAGACCGAATGCTCAGTAAGCAGAAGCCGTATGTGAAATATTCAAATAGCGTCCTATTTACAAAGACTGCATAGTTTTTCTCCCATCGCCATCACATTTGTTGTGTGATATAAAAAGAGAGGCAGCAGCAACTCCAGAGACTTCATCCAGAGATATTTTGTGCACAGTGGATTCTTTTTACAGCCAGTCTAAACATATTAGTGTGCTGCATTAAAATCTATTCAAAATGTAGGGAGTTGTCAAGGTCTGGACAAAGGATATGCCGTGTCTCCATGTACAAGGAGTGGAAGAGGCTTCTGTTTGTGCATTTGGGGTGAGGGTTAGGATGTGTTTATAGTACGGTTGAAGTGTGTGTACTTATGCAAAATGCTGTGAGCTCTCACACCTGCGTGCAAAGGAGCGCGTCTGTGCGTGTTTTCGTCCGAGCTGCCAGATGGCTGCTATCTTCTCCAGTCAGACGACCAGGGAGGCTGGCGAGGCATGCCGATTGTTTTGAAGTACTATTCTCTCCCGGAAGTTCGATCCGCCCCGTGGAAATTTGTCATGTCGTTCCACCTTTCTGATTCTCATATGGCAGGGGTGAGGGGAAGGATATTTGTTCTTATTTGCCGTTGACATCTCAATACACACACCTGTGTGTAACAGACCAGTAAAGGTAACCCAGTAATTTGTTTGGCCTTGATGTGAAATCCTGTTATCTCCTTTCTCTCTTCCTGATTTGGGACAGAAGTGGGCCAAGCAGTGGTTGTGGTCCAGTTCTTGACAGGATATACTTCATCATTTATCCACCCACCCTGCAGCTATACTCTGGATTGTTCTGCTTTTTGCCAAATTTCTGTTTCACTCATTCTCAGTGTAAATCTTTGTATGAAACAGTCAATCAGTTATTCTTGCTTTGTTCAAAATGTTCTGGCAGGATCTTCCTTCTGAAACTATACACAGCAGCCAGCACTGGACAAGATACCAAAAACTAGTAATTACTTAGCACTAGTAGTAACTTCCAAACATTTATGAAATTATTAGAAAAATATTAATTAGTTAAAAGGAAACACACCTTTGGCTTCATTTTTAAATGCCCACTTCAGTTCTGTTATAATTGCACTCATATGTTTTAGTTAGTGTTACTGAACTGTGCTGCACATAACCTGCCATCTCTGTTTGTCACTGGTATTTTTCTAATTAGCTGTCTGAAGGACTCAACTGTTCATCTGCAACAACATCCTTTCCAGTCAGCCTTTCTGCATTAAAATCCAGCTTTGGTGGATTGGATGCAGTGACTCCTCAGGGTCACCGTACTTACTGCCTGAACTGTCCATTACTGCTGATTGACTGATGTGCCACGGTTCAGATTATGTCATGTATAATAATAAATAGGGTATTAGTAAAACAAGTTGCAACAAGTGGTGCCAGGCACAATAAACCCCACCCCTCACACATGTTGTAGCTTATTTTGGCATCAATCCAGCTGATGTCATCATGTCTTTGCATGTGGTGATGTCAGCATATCAATTGCCTCCATATATGTGCCAAGCCTGAAGTAAATTGAAACAAAATGTATGTATTTATAGACTTTTGAAAGCGATATAACAGCTTTAGGGATACACCGAAACCACTTTTTTCCAGACTGAGTACAAGTGCAAGTACTTACATTTGAGTACTTGCCAATACCGAGTACTGATATGAGTACTTATTAAGGCCATTACAGTTCTTAGTTACTTTTGAAAATGTGCTTTTCATCGTCATTGTCATTAGTCTGACTGTAACAAAGTGCTGCTACTGACATTTAATGCTTTGGAATGAGAGTTTCTCAGTCAATCCACCAGAGGACACCGCTCTTAATTAACCACACTGGCCAAATACCACGAAGAAGAGTAAAGTTTTTTGAGAAGAATAAGAAAGCCAGTAATAACAAACATGGCGACGACAGAGGAGGTAATACCAATGTAGGATGCTAACGTTGATATTAATGAGGGTAGCTGTCATAAATATGTCAGTAGTTTTTCACTAACTTACACAGACACTCTTTGAGAAGATCTGCTACCTCCGCGGTTCCTGGTGGTACCGCTTCTCCGTCTGGGTACACACAGAGCCTTATATGATAATATGAGGATCTTTATTTGGCTCTGGGTACACATCCGCTACCTCCCAGGAAATGGACAGAATTACGTACGGAATGTACACAGAGGATGAACAATACGCTCCATCCGTGTCCATCTGTGTCTTTAACGTAACTTGCAGTTACTTTTGTCACCGTCGTTTATTTGGAAAAATCTCCACACTGCTGACATTACTCCTCCACTGTGTACCTGCTGTACTGTGAATGTCACACTGGCGTAAAGTGGTATCAGTGTGTTTGAATTAGAGCACTTTTATGAGTATGAGTAGAAATACTTGCACTCAGTATCAGTGCATCCCTAAACAGCATCAGAGGAAAATAAATAAAGTTTGGCAGAATCTGACAAAAGAATAGGTGGACTGAACACCTCTCATTAGAGGTACTAGCACTTTATTTATTTACTTATATTTCAAGCAAATTTCCTGACATTACTAGCAGTACAAGTCTGTCATATGAGTGGGAAGGTGTATATAGACTTTCAAACAGGACGTGACAAGTTTAGATGTTTTTGCCAATAAAATGTAACATTTTGTCTTTCTTTTTAAACACATTTGTCCATTTCTATGTGCATTAATACCAGCACTGATGTATGTCATTATAATTGAGTCATGTGATTCTCTTTACAGCTCAAAAACATACATATTTAGTGTTGATGTCCAACATTTACTGAAACTCTGCATCCCATACTCACCAAACCAGAGACAAACCAACTAAATGGTTTGGCCGATGCAAATTAGCACCAATAGGATGTGTTATAAACTACGGTTATAGGCAGATGCTGTTGTCTAATATGAGGCTTCTTAATTGGAGTAACTAACTTCGAGGGAAAATAATACACTTTAGTAATTAAGGCTCACCTAGATTTTTATGGTTAGTTTGATATTCCCCTCCAGATTTACTGATTAATTACTCTGAGCTTGACTTATTAATTTAATTATTTTCTGATCGCAATTATACGATCCTTTAAAACTCCACTTTTGATACTGCAGGCCTAAAATAGGAACATGTGAAATGAACACGAAACTGTACATAACTGACTAAGTCATGTCTTGGTTGTTTCACCAATTTCTTTATATAATTTTTAGTGGTGTACGATAAGTTATGAAAGACTTACTGTCAAGAAACGTGTCCTAATAAATGCTCCAATGATATCCACTATGAGTCAGCCCTCTTCTTTCTCTGACTATACTGTACGTACCTGAGGCATACAGTACTTTGTAATGAAAGCTCTTGTCACTAAGTTAGCCATCTGAATTGAATAGCTTTTCTTCCGATGGTTAATTAAAGTCACTCTCTTTTTCTCTCACACATTATTACCATGACTCCACTGGGATACATCAAATCCCCTGGACGGCAAAAATGAGTTCAAGAGGGGAAGATGGAAAGAAATGAAAGGCAGACACAGGTGGCAACCGAGAGAGCAGGAAGTAGAAAGAGCATATTGTGTAGAGACACAGCGACTCAAGAGTGATTCAGCCATTGTTACTCATCTCCTCCTTTTTGCAAGAGGGCTCATGTCATGAGTATTTTAAGTGCCCTCCATTCTGTTGTTCTCCTTTAATCCTGTTAGATAACTCTCTTCCTCCCTCCTCCTTCCTGGTCTTTCTTTGTATTTCTCTACTTTCCTCCTCCGACTCCTGCTGCCCACTCAGCAAACGGCGAGTCTCATGCTCTGTGCCACAAGAAAAGGCAAGAATGTGCCTAAACAAAGTCGAAAAAGGAAGGGGAAAGGCAGAGGAAGTGAGAGAGGGAGAGAAGATGACAAAGATGTGGTGGTAGTGGTAGGTGTTGGAGAAATCTGCTGGCCAGTGCAGGCTCATTTGTTATGAGGAAGGATGAGTGTGGATGAGAGCCAAGGCAGTGGCGAGTGAGTTGTGAAGTGGAGCCTGCACACAGCTTGTAGTTAAGACACACAGAAAAGAAACAGAGATGGAGTCTGATCTGAAATGCATGTAATACACACGGTACAATGGAGGATATACAAGCAAAAATAAAGACATACAGTAGTCTATATTCCCTCAGTTGTCCGAACACTCGCTGTTAAGGAGATGTGCACACATGCAGCATGCAAAAAGAATGAGTGCTCTGACTTAAAAGTGCATTTTGTATCCTCAAAAAGAAAATCTTCCGTCTCCCACTGTCTGCTTCTTTTAGTGTCTGATGATAAAAGCTTGAATTGCACTGGAGTCACACTTGTATGCCAAACAATACGTGATGCAATGTTTCAAACCTGCCTTGTAACAGCCATGCAAAAAAAAAAAAAAAAAAAAAAAAAAAAAAAGCCAACACTCCATCAACCTCAGCAGGGCCAATCTGACTTCACAAGAAATACATTTCCCACAAGCCCCTGTCCCCAGCTCATCATTTGCATGAGGACAATTACAAATGAGGTGGTTGTAAAAGCAGGAACCTGGCTGTGGAGCTCTCTGCCAAGGCGAGGTAGCCACTTAGAGCAGGTGAGGTGGGGCAGCCACGTTTCTGCAGCTCCTTTCTCAGAGAAAATGGGTCATGAGAACGCTGGCAGAATTTGCTAGACCAATAGCACAGACTAGTGGCAAAGGCGCAGAATTGTGTGAAATCAGATATTAAGCCTGTGCTACGGATTTGAGTCTATTTGAGAAATATTCCATCAAATCCAATAACCCTAATTTAAGCCATCAACCAAAGAGGATAATCCCCTTTGAAATATGGTCAGTGCATTTATGCTGCTCCATCATTACCTCTTACTTGAACAAGCATAACCTTCTCCACCTGATTTACTTACAGACTCTCTGCTCTTCTCACTGCCATAGAAATTAATTCAATGCAAAGAGGAGTAGGAGGGGCAGGCACTTGTGCCGAGAAGAATTTGCATGACCCAAAAATGCCCTGCCTCTACTCCAACTCCATAAATCAAAGGATAGAAAGAATCCCCCGACGCCTCCGTTCTTTGTCCTCAAAGGTGATAAATTGATCCCTGGTTGGCTAATAAGCAGAGGCACAGGGCGGCCCAAACTTCCCCAAGATTTATGTGGCGACAAGTGGATTTATAGTGGAGGAAATGTGAGCGATCTGGAGAACAAAATCTATTTACTTTATTTGTCCTCCCTATACACATGAGATTTGAGACGGGAACTCCTCAGGGAAGCCCGTGGATGTGAAGAAATGGCACATCAGTACAATAGAATCAGAGTATCCGTCCTGAATGTGATGGAATTACCTGGTTTTGATTGATGAACATGTGTTTCCAATTACAAAGATTCTCAATCCATGTGAATACACCCCCTGCCTTTCAGTCTATCTTTGACTTTGTCCTTCCTTTCTTTAAAACTGATCTCCAAACCATCGCGGGGAATCAATATGACGGACATATAAGCATTTTTAGATTTGTCGGCGAATGAAGGGGAGGGAAAAAACGTGGAAGGCAATCTAACAGCTTGCAGCCTTTGCGGGACATAAGAGAAACCTTTTAAGGCAACTCAACCAGTCATCCTAATGACGTGAGGTGATACGGTGACAGGAAAAGCGGTCTTTTAAGAAGATGATCAATGCTATCATCTTTTCCGAAGCTGACTGGAAAAAGAGACAGACTATAGTGGCGTAGAGTTTCCTGCCCCAAAGGCAGATGAAGCTACCCGTTCCTTTCTTTTCCACACTCCTACTCTTCATCCAATTCGCCCACTTTAAGCCTTAATGTGTTTTCCTTCTCGTCCTTCCTCAGTGCGTCTTCCTGTTTCATACAGAGTTTCATCATCTCATCTTTTGCCCTCTTTATTCACTGTTGCTTCGGTTTTAGTACAATATTCTACCCTCTTTGCATTGCCCTCACTCCCCCTCCTTTGCACCGGCAGCATGCTTATCCTGTTGTGTTGATGAGATATTTCGATGATTAACATTATGCATGCTGAGCAGATTATGATAGCCTTTGGGGAGGAGCAGTTTCAGCATGATGGAAAGACTTCAGCGTGATAGAAAACTCTGCTGATTAAAGGGCTTTGATTACAGACAAGGGGTATGTACGTTACAAAAATCAAGACTGTACTGACCTGTTCTTCACCACTATCGCAGCCTTGCCCATTCTTCACTCTAAGAAAAGAAAGAAAAACAGATGATACAATGTAGTTTGACTCAAATAACATATCTTGTGTGCAAAGCATCAAACTTGACTGAGGATTAAAACTAGGCTGTTTAGTATAGCATCAGCAATTACACTAAGCACAGGAGTTAACACTATGGTAATTTCCCCCTAAATATTCATACAAGTCTTAAGGAAGATTTACTGGCTTCCAAAGTTATTTTTTTGGAAATTCAGTTTGGAGGGGTACATTTCCGGCTGAGACAGCTCACATGGCAAATGTGACATCCCGTCAGCATCATCCTGACTATTGCAAACCTATGCAAATCTGTCAAAAATATCAAACTTCCTCCGCACCCAAAGCATATCTTTTTTTTAGTTGCATGACGCCAATTCTAAATAGACATATGATGTACCACATAACTAATTCCATCTACATCTGACAGTGACGCTACTCTGCGCCACTGAGGCAGCTGTGGGTACAGAGAGAGGGAGAAGGAAGCGAGAAGCAGATCACTTCCCAAATGCTCATTTTTAGCTGCCTTGTTTGGGCACAGCACACCACAGCTGACGAGCTGAGCATGGAGTTTTTGACACAATGGTGTCAAACTCGGGACTGTGATGTTCAGCTCAGACAAGTGCATAGCATCACACCTGCTGGCAACATGCAGACACAGACACAAACAGGCTGTTATCAAGTATGCGTGGCAATTAGTGTGTTTGGGAGTGCTGTGAATCTTAATAACACATTTGCCTTACACTGTTTCATTAAAGAGGCTTTCAGGGAGATGGCATATGGAAACTATTGAATGTCATACAATTTGGAAATGCTTGTGATCTTAAGTTTAGTTTTGGAGTGACAGTGCTCTATCTTTGACGCATATACAGTACACCGTCAAGCTAAGTAGTAATCCCTGAAGTAAGAAGGTAAATCCAGTCTGGCAACGTATCTATGCTGCTTTGTATAGTAAAAGTTGCTGACGTTAAAGCTTTGTTCCAGTTTTGGCATCTGTTCTTGGGAACATCAAACAGAAGGTGGCCTTGCTGTTTTCTAAGCCCTCGTGTGTAATTTTATATTTTTTTTTTACATAAATATATTATAAAACCTGCAAAAGTACTGTAGAAAAAACCTGACAACTTCAAACACCGTATTTAAGTTGTATTTTTTTCCTTTTAGACTAACCTCTGTGATTTAACTGCATGCAGCTTAAGGGTGTAGGTAACTGGAAGTGTTCTCATCAACTGCTCTTATATAGTCACAGCATGGTGTTGTTCTATACACTATGAAAAGCTCAGAAAAACTGACATGCTGCCACCTGCACAATTCTGAAGTGTAGCTCCTAACATATAGCCTAGTGGGACATCACCGGTGCCAGGTTTGCTCAGAGGTTGATGGAGACAAAAAAGAGCTAAAAGCAGAGTGAACTGGAAATGTACATTGGCATGGAGGCTGATAACACAACTTGAAATGGATGTTGGTTATGCTGCGAGTGTGACTGATTCTGTTTGTGATAAGGTTTGGTGGTAGTCCTGTTCTATATTAGCACTGGGGAAAAATTAGGAGTTTGACATTTACTTTTACAAAAACACAGATTTCACTTATCAAATTTGATTTTCTCAGATAAATTGACCACTGTGTTATGTGCTTGAAGCTAGTTGTTCAGTAGTCTTTCTAAAGATGTAAAGTAATACTTCATACCAGAGTCTATTTCTGTGCTGTTTGTACAAGCCCGATGGTGCCATAATCCTTTGCTTTGTCAGCAGTAAAGTGTGCGCTAAACTAGCAGTTATTTATGAATGCAAGTGATCTTCCCAGCGTTCAATCAGAGCACTGGCAAATAAACAAATAAGGATGAGGTTTTTCCAAACTGCTCCCACTTGACCAGAGTTTTTGTATGGATTTAATATCTTCACCTCCACCTCAACATTCTGGTGGTTTTATGAGTGGAGATGGTGTCTCTGTTGGTTACTGTTCAGGGGAAGGTCATAAATGGGCGATTTATGTCTGAAGTGCAGCCAGGAATGCTGATGCTATTACTGCCAGGGAGCAGAGATACTGTCTGGTTTGACTCACATTTAATGGAAACTGTAAAGTCTACAACTGCATGTCCTAACTCATGCACTTTACAGTATATGCTCACACAGAGAAGGAGTTAACATAACTGGCAGAGAGGAGATATATTCTGTGAAATGGCATAATAAGACAGATAGAAGATAAATTTGCTCCGTGTGACACTTTCAGCATCTTACATCACATTTCAAGTCTAATTTGAGGTCTAAGTGCAGCAAGCCTGCTGACGGCAGTGAAGTTAATCATCATTGTGAGAAATGAGAACACTTCATTAGTTTTCAGTCGTACACCTCTGGAAAACATTACACCAACATGCAACAGCCGCAAAGTATTCAACAACACTGACAACAATGTTCATTAACACAACACCAGCTAGTATGATTCTACATTGATTGCACCCCCTACTTTTTTCACAGCAGTTATCTGGACTTCTAAGCCACCATTGTTAAGTTATGGGCATTTTAATTGCTATAGACAGGGGTCCATTAGCATAGCTTCTTGGGTGGCCATGGCCATGTTTCTCTAAATCATTAAGCTAATTATACAAGCTAATTAATCAGTATGCTTGGAATGGGCTGCGTGAGCAGACGCTGCTCTTTGTTGGCTTGCATAATGAAAGAAGTCCATTTTTAGATGGGGAAAATGAAGAAGGGAGGGAGAAAGAAACTTTGATCTCAAAAGTAAACATATGATTTTTGCATATCAAGTGTTTTCACAAAGTAGAGGGAAAAAACATGAAGTGCCATTACAGATTCCAAAAGTCAAGCTAGTTTCTCATTGCTTTGAAGAAGCTGCATATTGTATTGGGGACAGTGGATAGGTGAAGTGGTGTATGCAAAGACAATTACCATTGTCATTGTCATGCAGCAAAAACAATGACAGTGATCTGTCAATCACTATGTTACCTTGACATTTTAGGATAGTCAGACAAGGTTGAGCATGTGCTTGAGTTACCTTAGTCCTGGCAATCTGTGCAGCAAACACAGGGCAGGCAGTTAATATTGATGTGCGTGTTTGTCAAAGCCTGCTTGTGTGCGTTTCAACAGTGAGGAGGACCTTTGTGACGCCTGAACATTATCCTAAGTCCCTCACTATCCTATTATCTTCCAGTCTTCAGTTTGAAGCCAGAGGTTGACAAAATGAATTAATCTTCTATGCATGTGCGGTGCATGGTTATCATTGGATGTGATCAGATCATGTGTGCCAGGATGTACACCAGGTGCATATTCATACGTTCGTGTACACAACTAACGGTATATGACAGCCCATCACTGTCAGAAATTATTACTTACAAGCAGACATAACCAAACATTGCGCTATCTTGTCTTCTGTACGTGTTGGAGAAACTGTCAGCATTCACGCTGGAGTCTATTTTTAGCAGCCCTCATTATGCACAACGGAAAATCACCTCCTCAAAGCACATGAAGGATGTTTACAAATCTTTTCGGACTGTGCTGATAACACAGAAACGCAGGGTCGCTGCAGTGCATGTTGGCTCAAGCTCATCTCAATACGTCTCAATTAATGATTATGTACATAAACTTGATATCGATTGAGGAGTTTAATGGTAAATGAACAATGGATGCAATAAACTTCAGCATGACACTGGCCCTCCCTTTTAACCCCTCTCTTTCCTTCTCATTTCCTCCAGGGAAATTCTGAGGAGTTCTTTTCTTTCATCACTCTGGTTCAAGGCAGCAATCGCCACAGCTTATTCCAAACGGGTAAGAGCCACGATTCATTATCTAGAAACTGTGTTATATTGAAGAAAAAAAAACCACTCCATCTATGACCACATCCTGTTCATGTTCTAATCTCAGTGCATTCAGAAATTAACACTAAGGGGAAAAAATGCTGTTATTATAGATCAGTGTATAAATGGAATAAATGTCTGCACATGATGTATTGCTGGGTCACATTGATTCTGACTTTTATTTGACATGAAATAATGCCTGAGCTTAGCGAGCAAGTTAAGTTTGCTTTCTGTTTTTGGACAGGAAATGAGGCTCCATTAAATCCTGTATAGTGCCTCCTCTTTTTCATCCTCCTATTACTGTTTATCTTCAGCACAGCTCCAAAAAATTCGACTGACATTTTTCTCACACTGTTGGTATTTACAGAACAGTATTAGTGATGCTGCAGTTTGGTTACTGTACTGAACTGATTCTCAATTATTGGAGGATGTTAGGTGTTTCTCCATGCAGTAAAATGACACATATAAAGCATGCTAATGGTGCCCTCTGGAGTACAACAATCTCTACTGCTGCTGCTGCTCTGCTGTTTTCAGAGGAAATTTGTTTTCACATTAAGATTGTGTAGATGATGCACTCCCTCACAGCTCTCATAACATTCAGACTTCGGACTAGCAGGTGATTTTATAGCATGAGGACTGATATTAACAGGCTTTCAGACAAAAAAAATATATCAAAATGACAAGATGCAAACCCAACTGTGCATAATAAACTGCATTGCAAAAAAAGTCAAAATGCTTATTATAACAATCCTTTTCTGCTTGTGATAATTAGAAGCGCAGTTCTTGTCCTTTGGAAAGAGTGTGAAGTTGCCCTCTATCACAACCCTGTTTTTCAGATCAATGAGTAACGCTATGGTACCCCCAGAGGACTTGCAAGTGTAGCTGTAATTGGGCCGTTTGTGTTGCTGCGAGTTGTGTTTCCTGGGCAGAGGCCAGCATACACCAGAACTTTCCTCTGTGTATGTCCATAGGATTACCAATGAACTTATCAAATGCACCTGCAAAGAAAGTTTTGCTGTGTGCTATTTTCAGATCAGATCATGACAGCACTGCTCTAACCCAGTGTCTGCTTTTGTAGACATTGCTCTTGCTTTTATTTCTTATATTCTCCAGCGTGTTAAATCGATGATTGAAGGTGTGGGGACACTTTTCACTTGTGCATTTCACACATACACATGCTGTCCTCTGTCCCCTGTGGAAATTACAATGAAATTTTGTGAATTTGTGTTTGAGGCTCAGGTAGTAAAGTGACTTGAATAAAAAATGACAGCGACAAATGCAGCATCAGTGGAAAAGCACGACAACAACTGTTAAGTACAGAGACGTGAGTTAGTCTAACTTTATCTCTGAAGTATTGTAAATGACAGCAACAAAATTGTCGCTATTGCGTTCTGTGTTGGAGGTCATTTAAATGTCTTGTTCAAGAACCATTAAGGCATTAAATTTAAATCGAGTCTGCTGTTTCTTCACTTAGAAAGCCTTAAAACACTTGCTAAATGATGTTGTAGGCATTTTGCAGAGAGTGGTGGGTACGTAGGTGCCCTACACCTGTCAGATGGTATGTTATATAAAGAAGAATTCACAGCACGAGTGGGTGACCTGGTTTAGAATAGCAATGAGTCCAGCAGCCAAAAAAGTTTCCAAAGTCTACTTCCTAAAACTGCTTACAGTAAATGAGAAGAATTCTGTTAAAAAAAAAAAAGTCTTGCTACAGCAAAGAGCTTCTATAATGGGGGAAAAGAGAGTGCGACAAATCCCAGGCTGCTTACTGCTGATGGCTCTTTGTATTAAGATGAAGTTAGTCACTAGTGATTATCAACTCCGAAAAGTGCAACATGTAATGTAGGTGAACAAATAGCCTAGACACTGATTTCCATGTACAGGATTTTGATCAGATTATCAGATGAAATTTCATGTTCTTCAGTGTTTCTTTACAGCTGAACTCACACTATTAACTCAGCAATGGACTCTCATAAAGGCAACAAACAGCTACCTCCAACACAACCATCATATGTGTATGTAAGCATGCACATATATAACAAAAGACATCTTTCAAAAAAACCAACAAAACAACTCTTTGTATTTTATGGCTCCTTATTAATTCAGAGCAGGTTTAAAGTCTTGTGGAGAAGGTTATGGGTCAACAGTTATATTCAAGGACACCTAGGTAGAATGCACATTACAGCCTAATAATGGCACACCATACTAGTGATGCGGTAGTTTTATAATAAAGAGATCATAACAAGGTGATGAGTTAGTATCAACAAAGGGGAAAGGTTAAGGATAAGGTTAAGGTGAACTCATGCCTAGAATTAGCATTCGCAGACCACCTCCAGATCGTCACCAATACAGTGGTCAAGGCCACTAACAGGAAAACTAATCTACATGTACAGTTGTGCTCATAAGTTTACATACCCTGACTGAATGCACATGGGATGGTCTTGGATGTTCCAACATGACAATGACCCAAAACATAAGGCCAAGTTGACCTGTCATTGGCTACAGCAGAAAAAAAGGGAAGGTGAAGGAGTGTCCATCTCTGCCTCCTGACCTCAGTGTCATTGAGCCACTTTGGGGAGGAGTCAAACATGCAGTTCATGCAAGAAAACACAAAATCTGAAAGGAACTGAAGAATGGGCTGCTTTACCATCTGAGAAAATAAAGTGCCTCATCCACAAAATACCACAAAAGACTTCCATCTGTCATTGATGTTAAAGGGGCCAGTACAGAGGATTAACAACGAGGGTATGTAAACTTTTGATCAGGATCATTTGGATAGTTTCTGTTGTCAGTAGGATTTAAAAAGAGCAAACACATTTGCAGCAAACACCAAACCACTAGCCACGAGTGAAAGACAAGTTTTTGTATTATCATTCATGTTCTCTGAAAAATGGACAGAGAATCACAAATCCTGCTAGGGTATGTAAACTTATGAGCACAACTGTACCTGTTTTTGATGGTGTGGGAAACATGCCAACTACACCACTGCACAAACCAAAAACAGTATAAGAGACTTACTTTGGTGTAACAGGGTAATTAAAGGCCAAAACCAAAGGGTGATGATGGGGAAACACATTTGCCTGTCCTTCTATCCATCATCAGGGAAAACAGCTAAAACTAGTGCGTTGATTTTCTTGAAACATGTTAGAAAGGTAGGCCAGGATAACTTAATGAGTAAATTAGGCCTTTAAATTCCCTGAGGGACAAATGCCATGGTTGACACCCATGATCCTCCTCTGCCTTCTGTTCTAACTGTTGCCATGATCTGGTCTGGTCTGTGGACCTTTTCCAGGTGGCTCTCAGTCTTCCTCTCTTCCCCTTTACATATGGGCTTCACGCTAAAGCCTAATTTTTGATTGGTTTATTGTGTTTTCTTTGTTTGTGACCTATTTTTTCCTCCTGGTTTGGTTTTCTGTGGCTTAAGTAGGTTTTCATGCTAAGTTGATATGCAGTAAACTAAATGACTAAAGGCTGATAATTTCATAAAATTATGAAAATAAAAATATAAAATTGTTTGTTTTTTGTTTGTTTTTTAAACTTGTCTTGTCCAGCATCGTAACAGCAGAATGGTGGTCTGGCTGCATTTTTGTACTGAACAAATGAAAAGGGGAAGTTCATAAAGTACATGAGGCACCCCTTTATATTCTACTGTCTTTATTTTGAGTTTTGTTGAACCACATTTAGCTGCCCAACCTGACATGAAGGAACAGGGGGGAGGACACGAAAGGGGGAGACGAGAAGGAAAGAGTGAAGGGGGGAGAAAAAGGAAGAAGGAGGCCAAGATCCTCACAAGAAAATTTCAACAATACTAACACTAACAACCATGGTGATAATTATAATGGTAACCATAACTAGAAAAAAGAACTGAGTAAACTGGGCAGGAAGACAAAAAAAAAAAAACAATTAAAATAAAATAAGACCTATTAAATGAGAAATATAAGGATAGAAAACAAGGCTGATAAAGTGTAACTAAAGCTGAAAATTCTACAACATAATTACAGGTAATTACTGAATTGTTACCTTTTCGGTATACAACTAGTAGTGCATTATTACTGTGCTGCTGATGCTTCCTTTGGCATAGCTCTTCCTGGTGTAACATCATCTGTTTATCAGGTTGCGACTTAATGGAGTGTTCGTCCATCCTCTTTCCTCTAAAGGTCACGGTGTAAAGCTGTTTTCATCGTCCTCAAATGTGGCATACTGTTAACAAATAAATGTGTGTACTTGTGTATGTGCGTATAAGCATGTGCTGTGAGCCCGCCCTGGCCAATATGATTTATTGTATGGCTTGAAGCGACTTGTACTTTCATGAGGTCAGATGAGTAACATGGCAGTCTGGCATAACACACTGCTCTCTTTGGGCCTGCTGGCTACAGGAAAGCATGCCAAAACAGCTACAGCAGAATCCAGTTTGCACATATTCAAGTACACAGCTAAGTATATAGTCATTACACACACAAGCGAGCACGCACACACACACAAAATCAAATACTGTAATCCAGGCTTAATACTCTTTTATCACCTGCACAGGAGGCAAACGGAATGCAAATGTGCATAAGCTATTCCAAAGGCACGTCAGATTTAGGCCTGTCTTTAATATGTCTTTTGAGGTTAATTCTATGCAAATACAGCCTCCTGAGTTGAGAAATGATGAAGATATTTTCTAATAACACTAAGGGGATGCCACCTAGATGCAAAGTGGAGTCTTTATGATTGACCTTGGATGATCATTTTTAGCTGGAGTTTCACCTGAGGGTAACACTGTAACACTTTTTTTTTTTGCAAAAGTGAAAAATGATGTTCTATTCATTGGCGCGCTTACACTTACTGCACGTATATGCGAGTAAAATCAGCATATATCATACCCATCATTGCAAAATCACTGAAGAGTAGAATGGCAATAAAGTGTGTTTGTAATGAGTCTGCAGTTTCTCCTGTTCTCACTTTCAGGTGTCATTTTTCATAGTCAGTGAAACATCAAAAGACTCAAAGCATTCACGTTGCTTGAATGGCACAGTTTGAAACTAAAAATGGATATTTTTCATTCCTCAACTTGACCATATCAAACCTGACACATTTGTTTGTGTTTCCTATAGTGCACTGTAGCAGCAAATGAGAGTGCACTGTTGAAACAGTCTACGAAAGAACATGCTAATATTAGAACTACATTTCAATATAGGATTTTCTTTTCTTTCATATGACAGATTAAGCCTCTCAGGCAAACAGTGTTAGTGGTAGTTGACTGTGATGCTGATACTGAAAGAATAATTATGATTTTCTTTCTTTAATATGAGACTAAAACCTCCATTGTGTGACTTGTTCTTATATTCCAGGTGGGGGCAAAGGGGGCATTTATTTTACTGGTGTGTCGGCGAGGTAAAAATACAGCAGCGGGCAGCATGTTGGCACCTGCATGAACCCACAAGAGGAGCCTCATTTCTTGGTAAGTAGGACACATATATTTAATACTTTTTTTTTTTTTTTTTTTTTTTACATCTTTAATCATTGAACTTTCCAGAGCAAATATATTACAAAGTTTACTCAAATGCAGCAGAACATAGTGCGACCATTTAATGAATTATGCACAAAAAATGCAGAGATATTCATTTTGGAATTTAGCAAAGCACATCATTCACAGGGTGGCCTTTTGGTCAGGTTTCCCACATTACTACAACATAATACCGAATAGGCAGTTGTGCTCATAAGTTTACATACCCTGACTGAATGCACATGGGATGGTCTTGGATGTTCCAACATGACAATGACC
>JAPQRP010000012.1:15392788-15412963 GCA_037367295.1 Apogon hyalosoma | reverse complement strand
AAGTGTCTGATCCACAACTACCACAAAAGACTTCCATCTGTCATTGATGTTAAAGGGGCGGGGCCAATACAGAGGATAAAGAACTAGGGTATGTAAACTTATGATCAGGGTCATTTGGATAGTTTCTATTGTCAGTATGATTTAAAAAGAGCAAACACATTTTTTGATAATAGATGTCTTCACCAAACCACTAGCCACGAGTGAAAGGAAAGTTTTTGTATTATCATTCATATTCTTTGAAAAATGGCCAATGAATCACAAATTCTGCTAGGGTATGTAAACTTATGAACACAACTGTATATCCTGAGTAGCTCCTTCAGCACCAGACTTTGACATCCTCTGTGCATGAAGGAGCGATTCCACAGGTTATTCCTCCCCGCAGCCATAACCCTAACTCTAACCCTAGGGCTGGGCGATATGGAAAAAAAATCATATCACAATATTTTTTTTCATAGCAGACGATATCAATATGTATCACGATATAAATCAAATCACAATTTTTTCAAGCTTAAATTTTCTGTTACTCATAAGTTAGTTGTGAAGACATCATTATCATTTTATCACCCAGCCCTACCTAAACCCCCCAATATCACAGCAAGTGCATGTGCACTCACAGTGTAAATACTATTTAAATTTCAAAAATGTTTAATTCTAATTCTCTATTTATATAAATACCAAATTTCTCATTTTCTTTAATGTTTGTTTATTTGTTTTTTTGGTTTGTGTTTTTTTGCGCTTGTGTGTTGTATGTTGCTGCTGTCAACTGTGAAATTTCCCCATGGTGGGATCAATAAAGTCTTATCTTATCTTATCTTACCTTACCTTATCTTATCTTATCTTATCTTATCTTATCTTATCTTACATTATGTTTTGGTCTCCTTTATTATTGAAAGTGTAATTGCAAAATAAGCAGAAGCCCTTTTGTCTTATCTTTAAGCTTTAAATATTTTAAAAGCTGCTATTACAACAAATCAGAAGAGAGTTTTTAACAGGAAAACCAAAGAGAGCCTGGCTAATGTCTTTGTTTTTCAATAAACCTGTAGCTTCGCATTTGGCGAATGAAATTAGAATAACAGTGTTTTAATTTGGGGGTAATTTTCTTTGAGTGCGTCTGTCATTGGGTCATTTAGATGAATATTTATCATGTAGTTTTTGGATTTTTTTTTAATTACTGGTGCTCTGACACTATGATTAGTTCACCAATGTTTTGTTTAACAGTAGAGAATTAAAGTATGACATTGCTGATTATGTGGAAAATGAGTCTTAAATTTGACCTGATTATAATAAAACATGGGATTTGTCCTTGTAAGCGTTTAAAGCTGGTGAGCTACAGACACAGAGGGATTAAAAGAGTAAAGTGTCAATAAAAAGCTGTCGGACACAGGATATAACACACACTCCATCAGTTAAACATAAAAAAATATATTACCCAGTGAGTTTTCTTAGTTATGGATAAAATTAGGAGTGGATAAAAAAGAACTCCAACTTGTGATGTTAAAGACAGTAGCATCAAAATACACAGCTGAATGGGATTCACATAGAGTGCATATTAATAATAAAAAGCATATTTACTCTTTGATGACTAACATTTTCTGATTAAAAAGAAAAAAAGAAAAAAAAATTAGAGATCTGCGCACGTTTTCCAACAGACACATCAATCACGTCACATTTACATCCTTACCGCCAACATGATTAAAAAACAATTCCTTTTTCTTGTGTCGATCAGCGCTTAATCCTGATTGGGGAAAAAGAAACCACTTTCTCAAGTGTTTTATGTCAAGGCTCTGTGAGAAATGGTGGAATAAATAATGAATGAAATGACACAAACAGAGCTGGGAAAGAAAATAATGATTAGCAAAAGGAGGAGAAGGAAAACAAAGATGGGAAAAAAAAGAGTTAATCAGGAATAAACCAGATAAACAACTGACATTTGCTCTGCAGAGAGTCGAGAGTGGATGAAGAAGGCAGCTGGGAGTGAATATGGGGACGCAAAGGGGGACTTAGATGGATACAAGCATAGAAGAGGATCAATACATGTGGCTTAATGTACCTTAAAAGCATCCTTTACTTAATAATCAAAACAAACCGTATATAATGGTTGAAAAATACTAAGCAATCTTGCCTATTTTTGGCAAGCTTTACCCATTAAAATATTATTAAATCTAAAACTAAAAATAGGCAGTTGACCCCCATGTTTTACTCTAAATGGAATAATATTTATGGAATCGTTTCCTGGATTTAATGAAGGTCTGAAATACCAAAACCTGTCTCACAAGAGAAAATCCTTGCCCTGGGCCTGTGAGATGATGTACACAGCTGAGGAAATATATTCAGCGGGGTATAAATATTGCACATTGAGTACATGGAGGGCTTTTTGGACGATGAATTATTACAAAGTCCGGTGGTTTTATGCCATCCAAAGAGTATATCTTGCTTAGCTTCACCCTGCAATAAGCTGTGGCTTGGGAATTGTGGTTATAGGCACGTCACAAATAACTACAGACGATAGCAGGAATCCATCACCCTCATCCCACATGTTTTGTGCTTGCACTTGAGCACACTCCACAGCAGATAGTGAAACGCACACACACATACACACAGATACAGCATGAGAGGAGGGATTTCCTGTAAGTCCTGAGTCAGGGGAAAAAACCTTTAAACATGTGTACTGACGGAATATGGACTATTCTAAGTGACTTTTTTTTTTTTTGTACATGAATGCCTCCATTGCAGTGTGTTTGGTTTAGGGCTATTTAATCTGATGATAGAGTATAATGTGGTGATAGATAAACATTTGTTGTTTTTTTTATACATTTTTTGTCATGTGTGGGCAGTATGTTGACGTCTAACATGAACCAAAAGCCACACACTACAAATTATCCCAGGAGTTATTCTTACTGACAGTATCGAAAGCCTGTACCAAGCTCAGGATAAAAGCTGAATGTCCGCAAAATAATTTACAATCACGGACTGTAAATAATAAGTGAACGGAGGAATTGTGACGTCACCAACTGATTTCTGACCTGCTGTTTTGAATTTTGAATAATTTGTGATTTGGCTGTCACCATATTGGCTTTTTGGAGCTGCAAGTGACCATATTTGAACAAAAAGGGTGATACTACAGGGACCTGAGGGGTCAAAAATGAGCTAATGTTTAGCACAAGCTCACAGCCTGTGTGAAATAAGAAATGTCATCAAGCGCTTTGCAACAAAGTCATTTCACAGTCTTGATTATAGAACACATTAACTGCAACTACATTGGAGCTATCAGGATATGTTTATAAAAAAATATATACATGTAATAATAAAATAAACCCATTTACATATTAATATAGATGACTGGATCATTTTAATTCATGCTTACCAATTAAAATTTAAAAAGCATTAAAGGTTAACTCACTTTATTATCGCTATCAGGAAAATTGGTCTCTGTATTTTACTCATTCTAATACACACACAGGACCTAGCATTAGCAATAGCAATAAGTATTAGCACATCACACACACATTAGGTAACACCGCTTATTACACAGGTCTACCAGCAAAATACCACCAGAATACAAGTAATGAAACTTTACAAAGTCTGAGTCACTAATAAAGAAAAAATAAGCCATATGTGTATTATATTATGCATATAACCACTTTTGTCATTTGTTTTCCAACTTTGAAAAACAGATAATTTATAACAAATTGACCAGCGTTACATTTGTTAGTTCATGCCTCCAAACTTCGGCTGGTCTAAGGATGCAACCCTGTGTGTCTAAACTTGTAAAAAACGTGTCACTGATTCCTTTCCATGTAAAATAAAGGCAAAATATACAGTATGAATAAGTTATTCTGCAAAGCTGTCACTATAACACACTCAAGCACTACTAACCTCGTCGAACACCTCCACCAGAATCATGTCGAACAGTATTCAAGGACTTTTTTGCTTAGATGGGCTCTATATACATTTTAAATTTCAAGTTTAATTGAAAAATTGGGTGTAAATTCTAGCTATTCTCTTGTATATTCATGGGTTTTGCTGTTTTATTTGCATATCAACCAACACAGTGGTTGCATCATCCCATAAACTGACATTCATACTATTACTCTAACTTTGCTGTTCTTGATAAACGTGATCTGCAGTAACATGATTGAGTGTAAATCAATTGCAAATTGTCATTAGACTGTAATTAACAGTTTTCTTAATACAAAAAGGTTTTTTTTGTATATTATCTCCATGAATTGAGTAACAACTAGTATTAGGGTGTGTTAAAATGTGAGGAAATGGAATTGGCGGCATTAAAAATGTTCTTATTTCATAGTTTTCACACAGTTTATCACTTTCTGGTCATGGGTTTTAAATACATGTTTCTTTGCTTCAAAAATTAAATGCATGGTGTCCAGCTGAGTGGATATTTTGTAACTCCATGAAAAATAGGGTCATAAAAAGATTTCAATCACGTTGTTTTTTCATGCCTAAAGAGGAAAAAAAAAAATCACTCAGGAAAAAAATATTGACTAAGGTTCTCATAATTCATGCATCAAAAGGTTAAAGAAGAAAACATTTCAAGTCTTTTTTGTGTTTTCTGATATTATGTTATTGCAGCGTTGGTCATCCTGCACAGCTACACTTGGATATGTTTGATTTGTCTAAACTTTGTCAGCTGAAAACGTTCTTCTGATTATGCACGTCCAGGATCTTTTGCTAAATGCTCTATCTGCAGTAGAGTAAACAACACGTATTTTTGCTGTCAGTTAAAAGAAGAAATCCGGATCACTGATGATGAGTCTACTCACTTAACATCTGTAGAACAATGTTATGAATCTTTTTCCTGCTTTTTACTGATAAATCACTTTTCATTCGCTAAGCAACATAATCATGTAACTCAGTCGTGCATGAAGTTAATGGTTAAAACATCTGAATGTACGAAATACAATGGGTATAAAAGAAGATCAAAATAATTCCCATCTAAATTCCTATCTAAATGGAAAGGAGTTTTTGCTCCACGCTCTGCATTGTCAAACCAAAGAAATGCCGGGCAGGTTGGGTCTTTTGGTGATTTGCAAAAAAGCATAATCCCCAGACTGCTGACATATTTCTTTTGAAAACCGGCTGTCTGTAAAATACAGATATGCGCTGCAAAATGGATCAAATCTGTTTCATGTCAGATAGCAGCAAGCACTTTCCCAGGGTGAATCTCTACTAAGCCACAAACATACAGGATTAGACATTAAAGTACTGACCAGTGAATCAGAAAGTGAATCAGAAAAATAAAAGAAAATGACAATAATAAATGATTAGTGACAACCTCTGATAACCTTTTAAATTACTATAGTGCAAACTGTAGTCTTACATTGTGCTGTTGTTCCGAGGATGTGTTGTGGGTCCAATTTTATAGCCTTCCCTAATCTGTCGTAATAAAACCGGTAATTCTTTTAAATTACATTCCTACTGAGGTTAGGAGGAAATGAGCATGAAAATTCATTTTATTTTCTCTGCAAAGGAGGGATAATTTTGCAGGGGAGCCGAGGATTCTTGTGTGTTTAATGAAATGCACGGCTCTATGGATGAGGTATTTTAAGGCTGGTGCATATTTCATGACCGTTAACTGCATGCCAGCAGCGCATTAGTCCTCTGACAGGTAATGGTTCCGGTGCTTTTTGATATGACAGGATATGAAGTCGAATCCGAGGCACATGAATGTAATCGCATGCGGTTAGACAAAAAAAGCAAACACAAAAACACCAACAGTGCCATTAGTTATTGTTCAGAGACACGACTGCCTAATTAATCACATTACGCCTCATGCCATATCACAGAAAAACCACCGGTGGCAAATCAAGTGTTATGAACCAGTCATTTAAAAAGGTCTGCGCACTTAATTCAATTACAGTCCCCAAAATGACTACGAGAGGAATGTAAATCAACATCTCCTTTGGTAAGAATCTAATTGTTCTGGCTTCAAACGTACCCAAATTCATCTATTTGGCTACTTTTCAGTCAGATCATGGTTAAATGCCAAACTTCAGACAGTCTGAAACAGTCACAAGGTGGTGCTGTTCATCCCTTTTTGTCCTTTGAGAGTTGGCAGAGTGACTCCGCGTGATGCAGTGTGATGTGTTTCCAGCATCCCAGTCATTGGGTGTTTGCTTTGACTATGGCATAGCACGTTAGCATAAAAAGTCAAATGACGAGATGCTCTACACTGATCTAAATAATGGTTTCTAGTCGATTTTTTTTTTTTTTTTTTACAGGTGTGGCGCATACAGTGACTGAAATTTAAGCAAAGGACAATGTGTGTATTTCTGTGATGTTTTCTTTTGTTACCCGCCAAAAGACTCAGTATGCAAATGAGCATTTCAGCTATAATCAGGCATATTTACATCTGATGTTGCCTCAGGATATATATTCTTTAATATGCAGTGTCCCTACCAAATAAACTAATAAATAGATAAAATAATTACATTTTCTTCAAGCAAAGTGTTGCCTTAAATACATATAAATATATGCTGATCCAATTTAAATGAGTTTAATAAGTGCTTTGTTTAGTGCACATTAGAAACTGTAGATGTTTGTATGAAAGCTGCTGAGTCCATTATTAAAAGAATAAAAACAGCAGGCATTTACTGTATGCAAGACCGCATGTGAAGCTCGAACAGAGTGCATTGAAATTACAATAAAATCCAGTAGATGGCAGTCTGTCAATGCACAATCTCTCCACCCACATCCTCCACACACCCACAGCTCTTCAGTAGGTGTGCAGTTTTCATCAACCTGAGCCGTAACGTGGAGCGTCTTCTCTGCGCAGTATGACGAGCGAACACAAAGTGACAGGCACAAATGAACTTTTATTGCAGCTGTAATGAAGTACACAAGCGATTTGGATGTGGAATAACATCACATGGGTTAATATGTACATGGAAAGCGTCAGCAGTCACACACATACACACACACACATCTCTGCGGCGTTTCCACCCCCCTCCTCCCTTTATTTCCCCTTATATCTCTTGTGCTCTCACACTTGTACAAAGCAGGATGGCGTCACCACCCAGCATACACTTACACACACACACTCGCGTATACACATGCATACACACCTCCTCGCCATCTGTCTGTGCAGCGGCCCGTGTCTCTGGCACTGGGAGCAGTTGGGAGCAAGAGAGTGAAAGAGAAAGTGTCTCTTGGCTCTGTAGTCCTGAATCCCACTTCCTCTCTTCTCTCTCCTGCTGTGCTTTTGTCTATCAAATAGTCTCATGACATCACACTGTCCGCCGACGGGCCCCTCCACCTCCACCTCCACCCCCCACCCACCACCATCCTAGCACTTCCACTTGATGCCATTTGAGGGAAAAAAAAAATCTAATTCTCTTCTGCTGGAACATTATGAGCAAAGAGATATGAGCCCTGTGTTTTCGCTGATTTCACTTCACAGTTATGAAAGAGCTCATTTCAGCTTAGTTCATTAACTACGGGGTACACATTTCCTCGTAAATGTTAAAGCCTACAACTCCACAGTATGAAAAATAAACATGCTTGATTAGCTCATGTATTAGGCGTTTCAAATTAATACCGCAGATGGCAGAATTACACTCACCCTTATTTCAGGGACAGATGTATAAAGGCAAATAAATCGCAGGGGATACTATACAGCGTTCATGTTTAGAAAGTTGTCTTGGAGAGCTGTGTGATTACTTTTGGTGCTTTTTAGTCATATTTAGTATGTGTATGTGTAAAAAAAAAAACTGGACGGCCCAGTGTTCACAGCTTGAAATTTTAGGGAAAAAAGAAAAAAAATACAATTAAAATAAAAATCCAGGCCCAGTACATAAGTTGAGATCTACTCCCTTTTAAAATGTTCCATGAAAACTGCAGCTGTAGTTTTTGCATCAACTTGCAATGTTTGGAAAAGCTGAAAAAAATAAATAAATAAAAAAATAAAGCGCCAGTGCCCTACCCTTATGGTGAGTTTCAGGAAAATCAGTGTATTCTTTTTTGCACAATCCTACTGACAAACAAGCAAATAAGAACGTGCGACCGTTTACTTTTCCTCGATGGTGGAGATGATGTGCACATAAGTACAAGTATCTAGTATGCAGGATAAGAAATAAACAAAAAGAAAAGAAAATACTGGAAAATAGATGATTCTGTGTTATCAAAACTGTTCTCCACCATACAATATTTCTTTCTCTTCTCAGTGAATTTTCATTACCACGCAGCTCTACAAAAAGCTTTTTGGCCAGCTTAAGTAATTTGAACAAAAATGCATTTCCCTTTCTCAGTCTACACCATTTAGACAGCAAGCAAAAGTGCCTTCATAACTGTGCTATATTCAGCTGCAGTGATAAGAAATGGCAGCTATCAGCAGACGATTTTGAAGCCGCATATAACTGTTATTGTGTGTGTGTATATAAAAATTGATTTATGTAGCCTATCACTTAGCCGCCGCAATATGTGGATGAATATGGGCTAATATAATATTATGGAATGAGTGAGGGGGTTAGAAAAAGGGCCAGGTGGTGCCTCAAGGTGAAAAAAATATAGGATCAAAATCCAAAGACACATAATAACACATATTATTGCCTCCTGGAATATGTTATATTTCAGCATTTTAAGCAAAGTGACACTGTGTCACATCAGATGGAGGGAAAATATGATACAGTTTAATATTATTGTGGCACTTATGTCAATTCTTTGTAATTTTCTACTTAAAATCATTTTGGCCTGAGACAAGTGAAATCTGATCATTCATAAATTAGACAGCAGTGTTTTCAATGCAAAAAGCCAACCTTTCATAGGCTACAGTATGTTGCACAACAGCCTAAATCTTTTCATAGGCTTTATTTGCAGTTTTGTATACAAATCACACATGTGAAAAGCTACTACTGTTATGAATACGGGTCTTTCCTCCCTGTTAAATGCAGTAGGGAGAAATAGGCTTGGCTGGAGCAAACAGCCTCATGTTTACCCCTTGGCGCAGAGCTGGTGCCATGTCCAGACTTGTAAATCAGGCCCATTGAGGTAACATAATGCTGATGATTATGACAGCCAGTCGCATGGGAGTGATAGAGGGACGTTGAGTTATGGGCTCGGGGAGGGTGCCCAGAACTGAAGAGTCTCACGAATGGAGAAGCACTTTCACCAAAACACAAGTCCCCAGATGGGGACTAATGCTGCAGTTGGCTGTTGTGCCACCCAAATGAGCACACATTAGCTGCTCAAAACACACAGAATAGTGAAGTGCGTTTATTTTCCTCTTTTTTCTTTGTTTTAATTTCCCAGTTCTTCCACTTCACTATTAGAAAAACATCATTTTTCAAAAAAACACACAGACTGAATAAAAGAGCAAGATCAAGCCAAGATATTTGTTCACTGGCAGGCACTTAAGTAGATGAGTTCAGGATGGGAGATGCAATTCCATTCACTATATTACTAAAGAATGTACTGTTTGCATTCTTCTTTATGCTTTAAACTCCCCTTTGTGGATGAACGATCATTCTTTCGCATTGATCGTCAGCCACGATAATATAATCAGGCATAATGCCTGACAAGGCTGGCCGGTCCGATAGATCAGAGATGCTGACAGCAGAGCTATGCACAGGTCATAAACCCTCACCTTCTCTGTTTGACCCCACATCAATTTGGCTCTTTCCAATATGAATGCAAATAACAATGCATTTTTGGTGACATGTTTATGGTTATCTCTCTATCTCCCCTCACTCTGCCTGCTGCCCCTAAATGTGCTGATGTTACGACTCTAATGGGATTTAAAAAGGTAACCTATTGCTCACCACTGGTCACTTTGCACCCCCCACCCCACGTAAACACAAGTATCCATGTGTACCCTTGCTCACACTCACACACACACGCACACATGTATGCACACCTACATGCCCTCCACCCCACTCACTTGTGTATGCATTGAGCTGATAAGTACTGCGGTTCATTTTCCCCATGGCAAAGCACAGTAAAAAACTGGGGAGTAATAATTGCTTTGGGGGGGGCGAGACGAGGATGGCTAAATATGCTTGATTGCCTCCTAAGCTTCGGTGCTGTGTAATGAAATATGGCTGCTGCAGACAGGGGCTCCCGTGCGATAGCTTTCTTGTCACTTTCTCACTTGCCTTCTTTTTTTTTTTTTTTTTTTTTTAATACCCTTTCACTCTTCTGTTCTGGCATTTTCGTCCTTGCTCACCCGTTGCCTTTGTTACAGAATGGAGTCCATCAAAGCATTTGTTGCCATTGAACACTTATCTTAGCTATAATGTAATAATTACGGGGGCCAAATCCGTCCTAATTGAGTATTCCTCACCACATCAAAACGACAGGCGCCCTAATATTCCTCTGTTCTACAATTTAATTTGTGGATTCATTAGCATGAACAGGGTGTGTAGAGGGAATCCAGATAACAAGGAACTCAGCAAAACACTATTGATGAAGTCATGTTGGAGGGGCTAGCAACGAGGCATTTCCTCACCTGCGTAATTATGCTCTCGTTTCATTAACAGTTTAAGACCTTAAAATGCTAAATAAAACATTTTGTTCCATCTAATGCCTGGGAAGACCTTGCAGTAAAATAAAATAGCTAGTTGGCTTGTTTGCACAAAAATGAGCCAAATAACATTCATACTGACACAAAACCAATAGCATGTTTTGGGCAGAGACGACTGCGATCATAGCATTTATAATCATTACTGCTAATCATCTCATTTGATGGCCATAAAGCCCTACAATAAAATTTTAAAAGATGAGTTAAATTAAAGCTCCGTGCTGCACAAGAATGTTTATCCCCAACTCAGTTTTTTGTTTGTAACCACCCAAAGCGTATTTCTCCCTGTTGGTTAAATACGTAGCTAATCATTTACAAGTGTATTAGTCCACAGGCTTGTATGGGCACAGCAGCATCTGCTAAGGCATTTAGCAAGAACACAGCCTGAGAAAATCTTACCAGCACATTAAATGCAAGACTCTTTTTTTTTTTTTTTTAAATATACTGTTACTCTTTTGCTTCCAGAATAACTCGCAAGCCTAATTTGTTGTGCTACTTCAAGGAAAATGTAATTACGCTTGTTTTCATTATAATTCACAAAGCCAATCGATAACTGTGGTTAAGACATTCTCTACTGCTCATCCAATTTTCTGTTCCTTCAACGAAAATCTGGTTTGGAAAAAACAAGTACGCCTTTACTATACATGTAGTGCAACATAGTGCTGAATAAATCTGCTAATTAAATAAGCAGCATAAATGATTTTGCACACTGGGTGCGTACTGTTAATGTGTGCTTTTTAAGGAACATTTTGCCACAGACAGGATCAAATAAATTAAGAAAAATACCGTCGCATAGAGAGGTTGATTAAGCTGTTCTGTTCCTCTTTGTCTTATTTATGCAGTTCTCTATCCTGATACATCACCCACAGGATGAGGCCTACGGTAGGTAAGAAACTGAAAACAATAACTGATAAGCTGAGGAAAAGAATGCTCTGACGTCTTTTTCTTGTATCGTTTCCCGTCAGCAAATGCTCGGAGCACATACGCTCACATGCTGTTTTATACGTTTTCGCGAGAGGGAGGTATTTGCTGATCATGTGCCAGGGTATCCATCTTTGTTTAAAAGAGGAATTGCCCGTTTTGAGTGCAGAGACAGGCCGGAGAACACGTCAAGCGATATCAAATCAAGCGCTAAGCTGAATCTTGACTCTGGCTCAATTCCCCCCCCCAATCTCCTGACCTGTATCGGGGTGGGGGAAGCAGACTATATCTGGCAACCTAAACCGTTTTAAAGTGACTGAGAGAGTGAGGGAGACTGACTGGCACTGATGGGACCAGACTAGGACTGTGCGATGCTGTGCTGCACTGCGCCCGGGCCTCACAAGCCTGATTGATAGAGTGTGATGAGACTGTCACCGAGCAAGGAGAGCGCCGGAGAGATTGGCTCGATGGAGGGAGGGAAGTGGGCTGACCAGAGTCGAGAGATAGAGAGAAATAAATTTGCGAACATGTGAAGGATGAAGTGGGGGGAATGAAGTGGCTGGACGGGATCTGTTTCGGACACATGAAGGATGGGGGAGGCGGAGGGGTAGAGGTAGGGGGCACTGGCGGAGGGGTGAGTCAGATACCGGTAGCCTGAGAGTTCCGCTTATATGCAGCTTAAATTTGACAGAAGCAGATTTCACAGGAGTTATGATGTGTGAGGGATCCAGCATGATACAGTCATGGAAAAAATTGTTAGACCACCCTTGTTTTCTTCAGTTTCTTGTTCATTTTAATGCCTGGTCCAATTAAAGGTACATTTGCTTGGACAAATATAATGATACCAACAAAAAATAGCACATAAGAGTTTAATTTCAGAGCTGATATCTATCCATTTTCCATGTTTTCTTGATAATAACCACAATCACTTCAGTTCTTACATCAATATCTATGGCATTGTACTGACAAAAACAGAGCTTTTATTCATTCCATGTTTTCTTTTCTGTCTGTTTTAGTCACATAATACACACAGGAGTTAGTACTTGATTGCAGAACCATTGTTTTTGATGACTTTTGATGGTCTGATAATTTTTTCAGTGACTCTATGTATAAAAATGTAAATTTTGTGTATTTGGAGGCACAGATCAGATAAAGTTCTAACACAGATCTGTCTTCTGTGATTACCTGTGTACTTACATGACAACAACTTTCCAACTTTTTTCAATTTATGATGCTGTTAAATTTGGTCATTCGTTAATAGTGTTATCATTATTATCATTATTATCATTATTATTATTATTATAGTACATTATTTATGGCTATTTAATGAGAATAAAATGACACATACCCTTCTAAATATAACATGCATTAAACCTCATCTATATACATCTTTGTATCAAAGTTGAATTCAGATGATCTCATGTCATTATAATTAAATAGCTAGAAGGAAGCAAATATATCAAGTACAATATTAATGAGCATTACTTTAACCTTTACAGACCTAGAACTATTTTTCCAAGGGATTTTTTCCCTACATTTAACTTTTAAGTGATTTATAAAAAAAAATATTGCAATGTTATCCTTTGTATTTTCAGTTTTTCAGTGAAAATCAGACTTTCAATATTGAATGTACTGATCATGTCTAGGTTCATAAAAGGTCTGAGGAAATTCAAAAGTTATTGTATAAAAACAGAACACAAGAAAAAGTGACTTTTTTCAGCAAATATGTCATAATTGAATATAAAAACATCTACAACTATTAGTCACTTTTCCATTGGACACATTGGACATGGCTCAGGAGGTAGAGTGGATTGTCCAATAACCAAAGGGTTGGCAGTTCAAATACCACTCTGTCCTACTCTGTCCGTTGTATCCTTGGGCAAGGCACTTCACCTACTTTGCCTCCAGTGTCAGTCACACTGGTGTATGAATGCATATGAGTGGTCAATGCATATGAGTGGTTGGAGGGGCCATTTGGCACGAATTGGCAGCCACACTTCTGTCAGCCTGCCCCAGGGCAGCAAACTTTATGCACCAAACTTTACTGATATTTACTGAATGTGGAAAAAACAGAAGTGCGTGATGTTGGTTTTTCCACTGAATCACAAATGTGATGATTTCTTTAATTATCGCAAGATGACACAAAAAGTCATTCCGTAAACACGGCGTTGAATATAAATATTGTGTTTACAGATATATTCATTGTTATTATTATATATTACCCCTCTATCCTGTGCTAAATGAAAAAAAATGATTGGGTTTCCTGGTGTGTCCACACATATTGCACCATGTTTCTTTTAAAACTCTTCTTATTCGCTTGTTGTAACATCTGTCAACATCCGTGTTATTTTATTCACGTGACTCTAGTTGCGGAAAAAAGTCTCTCCATTGCAGTTTTGCATGATAAACCACTTGTGCTACACCCAAAAACCACCTCTTGCCAGCGCTAAAACTTTTAGTGAAAAAAACTAGAGTTTTGGTGAAATTGCCATCTTTCCATTAGGTAAATTTTTATGTGCCAGTTATATTAGTGCAGTTTGAGGATCAATGGAAAAGTGACTATTGTCATTTATCAAATTACATGGGTTTTACTGATGAATCAAATCAGTGTTGAAAAGCTTTTAAAAAATGCATTTTTCACTAATTAGGTAACCGTATTGTAGAATTAGTGGTTCTAAAGTTATTAAACCTTTAGATTAGCAGAGCAGTAGTAGTCTGTTGGGAGGGTTGATGTTAGTCTGGAAGTATTCAGCTGGAATAAGGGTGAACATTTTTGTCAAACCATGGCAGCAGCAGCAGGAGTTTATCATTTTATCATCCTTCTTCCTTCCTTCCTCTATCTGTACATATATTTTTGAGTCTCTCCTGCTATGCGGATGAAAAACAACCCCCGAGCTGCAACTATACCCTGAAAATGTCAAGTTTAGACCAAGACACGTGTCTTTTAATGAGCCTTGTTTTTGGAGCATTTTATTTATTTTAATACCACAAATTGCTTTCTGCTGTGTCCATAGTTCATCAAAACATCTGGTCTCCCATTACTATTTCCAAATGCACTGTTGCAGCATCCTACATTCAGGTACAGTCACCAAGACCTAGTGCAGGACTGTCAAACTAATTTTAGTTCAGGGGCCACATTCAGCCCAATACCAGTAAAATAATAATAGTGAAAAAAGTAAAATTACATTATGATAATGTTTATATCTACAATGTTTCCTTAAAAATCTGAATAACATGAACAACTTGAAATGTCTCAAGAAAAATAAGTGCAATTTTAACAATATTCTGCCTCAGTTTATCATTTACACATGTGCATTACAACTTACATTACAGTTACAAATACACAAAATATTTAGTAACAGGCAGACTATTGGTAAAATTGCATTTACTTATCTTAAGACATTTTGGGTTGTTCATATTTGTTCAGGTTATTCACATTTTTTGCAAAAGAATAGTTTGTTAATATCAACATTTTCATGTAATTTTACTTTTTTTTTTTTTTTTTTACACTAAAACAGATAAAACCTGCAGTTTTCATTATTTATAGGTTATTATGATAATATTTTACTGGTCTGACCCAATTGAGATCCAATTGCTCTGTATGTGGAACCTGAACAAAAATGATGTTTACACCATTGATTGTTAATATCTTCAGTGTAATTTTTGCATTTGACAAATTCATTCTATGGCCTGGATTGGACCCTTTGGCGGGCTGGATTTGGCCTTAGAGCCTTATGTTTGACACCTGTGACTTAGTGAATCAACCCAGATAACTTTTGCCCATATTCCAGATGGATGCTGGACTTATCCACAGGCATAGCATGCTGCTGGAGATAGGTCTGGATGTGCAACACTACATTAATGTGCACAGTAGCTTTATTAGCTTGTATAAGCCACCGATTGGACACAAATAAATCAATTAACTGGCTCAATAGTTGATTACTGTGTTGCAAAATGGCATGCAAATGTATGCATGCAACCATTTTGTATTGTTGCTGGAGATACTGCAGTATTACTGTCATATATACTTGTAGTATGTGCCTTGGTGGTGTTTAACTGATGTCTGTTGAAATGACTGTTATTATTTACTAACAGAGGACGTAATCTATAGACCAGCTTGCAAAGGAACGCTTCATAAACTTGACACAATCTCTCACACTGCTATTCGAAGAGTCCCATTCAAAACACACCATTGTCTTTTCTGCTCTGTGGTCAAATAGCAACCATAACATCCACAGGTTCAGTCATTTATAAAAGTCTTTTAGGTCACACACCCTCTATTTAAGGAGCTACTGCAACCACTGTCTGCAATAAAGTACAACACACTGTCCTCTGTTTACATCAGTTTAAAAGCCCCTAAATGCAACTCATCTTGTGGTTAAAAGTTGATAAATATATCTCAGTCTAAGCTTTTGATTGCCCATTTAAGGATGTTTTTATGGAAAATAGTTTTGAAGGCCTACCTACAGTCACGACAAATTGGTTCTGGGATTATTTTTTGTATTTACTGTTAGCTACCTAAGTTCTGTCTCTTCAATTCATTATTGTTTTTCTTTTTATTCCTCCTCTTCTTCCTTACCTTTCATGTGTTTTCTGACGCTTGCTGTACTGATAGCATAAATAAGGAAGTCTTCAAACTGTCTTGCTAGTAAAATAAAAACTAAACAAAATATGGCATTTATAGCATTTGTAGAAATAACTATAAATGCTAAAAATTGTGGTTGACATAAATGTATAGATAACATTCAGAAATAAACAGTCCTCATGTAAATTGTATGTTGTATAGATTACCACTATATTACATTTTACAAATTAAATGGCAAAAAACATGCTATTTATTCTTTATTTATAAGAGTGAATTTAGTATAGCTGTAATTGCATTTTCTAAGAACATATGGTCATTTGTGCCTCCCCCAGCACAGAATTGCAACATTTGTCACATTTCAGTGTCATAAAAGTCAGATGAAATGCATGTTGATTGTTTAGATTGAATTGTGAAAATGGCCTGGGTCTAATTTGTGCTGTTCAGACTGTCATAATAAAACAGATATGAGTCACATATGGACAGAATGTCAGATTACAGCTACTTTTACCCGCAGTGTGAACGTAGCATCAGATATAGCAAAACACTATGTTTTACAGACATTTTTCATAATGATTGCATGGGTCTTATTCCATAAGTGGTTGATGTCAATGTAAACAGTTTACCAGCTTATTTATCAGTCTATCAGCACCTGCGTTGGACACAATAATAGATCTTGTGGACACATGGCATCTTGGCACTCGACTGAATCCAGGCTGAGCTAAAGCCCTGTTCTGGGAATTCCACAGTTAGTGATTTCAGACTCAATAAAGGCACCATGTTTTACTTTTATCCTTGCCTGAGGAAAGACGGCTGACTCACCAGAACGCCAAAATTAATATTAGTGCCTCACATGTGTGGAGAAAAGCTCTGCGTCTGTGTGTGTGTGTGTCAAAGACAGAGAGGGGGAAGCTCTGGCAGTGGCTGTGAGTGCATACAGGAGGCAGCATGAGGAGCTCTTATCTGCTGCCTGCCAAGCCCTGACCAGGGCCCTGACTCCTGTGCCCCCTCCCTCCTTGTGTCCCTCTCCAGCGGGGCTCCCCACTAGTCTGCTATAGGCGAGGCGGCCAGGTGAAATGAGCAATTCCCATTCAGGGACAGTAGCGCCGCACAGACTCGCCCTGTGAAATGGCTGCTCACTTTGGCAGATCAATGCACACTCTTTCCCTCGTGCACTGCCACTGAGTGATAGCCAGGAAGAAAAAGGAGGGGAAAAATGAGTATGGGGAGATGAGAAGGGAGAGGTGGTTTAGTGTGAGGGGGTGTGTTTGTGTGTATGTGTAGAGGGGGGGTGGAGTGTTAGCAGGGCATTTAATGATATTTGCCATGGCTCCTCTGAGTGAGGGCTGTTGGAGGAAAATGGGAGATGCTTTGCATAAGCTCAAAAGACATGCAATATTGCTGTTGCCTCTTTGGGAAGAAAAAGTGCCGTTCCCAGTCCCACCGGATATGAGAATATTCAGCCACTGAACTGGAAATTTTGCCAATATGAATGATATTAGTGACAACCATATTAAATTGCTTAGTTGTGCCAAAATTCATTCCATATCTCTTCAGTGGGACCCAGACATTTATAGCATAGATACAGGTTGAACGGGCAACAATTTTGAGGTTATTTCTTGAAATGTATCTGATTATTCTCAATACACCTATCTCTTGTTGTTAAATGTAGTTGACAGTCAATAAAAACAAAACTATCAAAATCCCTTGCACATAACTACTAAATACCCCAAAGATACTCCCTGATTGTATAACACATCGACCCATAATCCCATTTGCTGCAGACGACTTCAACAATGCACTTTGGTGATTGGTTATTGGTTACATCAAGCCTGCACGCCGTATGATTTGTGGCAAAATCTTTTATACTATTCGAGAAGCATATCTATAAATCTTACATTTGCATAATTAACACTCCTAATATACTATCTTGGCTGTTTTAGATTCAAGGCCCAGTCTACTGTCTCTGTGGAGGGAAAAGTGGGCATCTAACCATTTTCTTCATCCACATAAACTCAATTAAAAGACGTTCAATGTAACATGACGAAGGACATAAAGAGACAAGTTACATAAAACATGGAAGATATAGTCAGTTTACCAAGACACTACAACATTATGCAAATGAAAAAAATAGAAAACAAATGTTAAGTCTCCATAGATTTAAAGGCTATTTGTGTTACATATTGTCTGTATGAATGTGTAGTTCATATGTTTGTAATAACTAGGGGCCTAACCAACAAAAAAGGTACTGTATGATGAGTGATATGTCATAGGGAATATGGTGCCACTAACAGGTAAGTGAAAGGGGTGGTTACACTGAAGTAATGATAGATTTCACTGAATATCATGAGAAAGAAGCAGTGGTGCTAAAGAAGCAAAGAGAATATGAGCACAGCAGTTCACCATGTATGTTAGTTTATTTTGAAACATTTCTAAACCATGAACTATCCACTTGAGCACTAGTCTGCCCTTCTGGTTATGTCAAATATTACCAAGTACAGTCCATGTGTTCAACCCAAAGGTGAAAGAGAATAAACTGAAGTATAAGGGGATAGCATTTGTAGTAGGTTAATTCATGAGTCAGGAAGTAGTCTGTATCCTACTCCAGGCAACTTGGCAACCCAAAATCATCCAATCACATGACGATACAATTAAAACACTTCTACCTTATGTTAACTGTTCCACAAAGGTTTTAGAGGCCACATACATACTGATTTTACTAACACCCTGCAACCAGGAAGTCAAGATATTTACACAGAAATTAATAAAATACAGCTAAAAACAACTCTAGTAAATATTTGACATGAAAGACAGGACACATGGTTAGTAATATATCACAAAAATCTAAACATATTATTTTGCTTCAGAGACATTTTTGTAAAATCAGTGTTTAAATAGTTGTTATTCTACAGGTAATGTTAAGTGGGGTGGTGTCACTGCGCCCCCTATGGACAAGACCACACTGGTAAAAACTCAGCAATACATATAAAATACGGGCCAAGCTGATTTAAGATATTTTACTTTTAATATAATTTAAACAAGTGGTACCAGGCACAACAAACTCTGCCACTTGTGCATTTTGTAGCTTATTTTGGCATTGATCCAGTTGATATCATCATGTGTATGTGTGCTAATGTCAGTTTATCAATTTCCTCTACAAATGTGCCAAGTCTGAAGTAAATTGAAATAAAATTGATATTTTTATAGACATTTGAAATTTCGTCCATTATAAGTAAATGGGAGAGAAAAAAAAAGATTTAAAAAATGCATTAAAATTTTTAATTTTGACCTATTTTTTTCCAAAATGCAGTCAGATCTATTCTGAGTCACTGGCAATCTATAAACCCGGTATGAATTCAACCAGTAGTTTTGCTGCTAAAGTGTTAACAGCAAACCAAACCAAAAACGATACCTCTTGCCTCCCCTTCGGCTGGCAGGGTGATATTGTGAATTATCAGATACAAGGATAAATGCTGGCAATGTCTAAATGAACATTACTAAGACCTCTGATCAGAGGTCTGAATATACAGTAAACAGCCATACACTGCAGCGGAAGAGTAGATTAATATTTATAAGAAAATGAAATCACTTAATTCCCTTTTGAAAATCACAAAGGAGTCCTTGTCTTCAAGCAATCCAGGCCAAGTCAGATTCATTAAAAAAACCTATTATAGCTTAATATGCACTGTGAACAAACAGAAAAAAGCAATGGCTTAATAACCTAAATGTGCAACTCGATGAATAAGTACTTAAGTGAGGTTAGATTTTACTCACCACTTACTAACCCATAAAGACCCAGTGCAACTTATGTGGCAGCTCCAAAATATTTTTTCTCTATATTTAAGTGATTTATCACCATTTATTATAATATAACCCTCTGTATTTTGTGTTTTTACAGTAAAAATCAGGTATTTTCCTGTACTTAATTTGCTGATCATGTATTCATAAAAGCCCAGATTATAGTTGAAGGTTATTATATCAGAAACAGAGAAAACTTAAGAAATAGTGACTTTTTTTTAGCAAAATATATCACTGACTGAACATAAACCCAGTGTGTCCATCCAGTCACTGATCCAACTCCATGGGTTTAACTGGTGAATCAATGTTGTAGAAGATGACGGTATTTCCACGGTAACTACAA
>JAPQRP010000012.1:15361870-15379752 GCA_037367295.1 Apogon hyalosoma | reverse complement strand
TATCAAGAAAACATGGAAAATGGATAGATATCAGCTCTGAAATTAAACTACTATGAGCTATTTTTGTTGTTATCATAATATCTGTCCAAACAAATGTACCTTTAATTGTACCAGGCATTAAAACGAACAAGAAATTGAAGAAAACAAGGGTGGTCTGATAATTTTTTCTGCGACTGTAGATGACAACTACTTCACCTTTCATGTGCGGTATTTCAGTGTCTGTGCTGTCGTTATACATGTCAATTCTGAGGTTCAGAAAAAAAGAAAAGCAGTGAGTAACCTAGTGTGCACTGAGCTTATTTTAATTAGTGTCATATCTCGCTTGTGCTCCAATGGCACGGTTCTCCCTGAAATGTACAGTATTGTGAAAGATATTAAAATCATAATGAATATGCTAATTATCCTTTTGTATATTCAGGATCATACAATGGTTTATATTCCAATAACAATAGAACCATTTTACGTACGTTTTAATAAGTGTGTGTAATTATTGATATTCTAATAATGTGTGCGCCATAATGCAGCTGCCCATTGTGCTGAACTATGCCACAGATCTACAGTATTATTTTAATCCGTAAACCATAAGTTTAACTCGGTATCCTGCGCTTGTAGTGTTCCTGTGCAGTTCATTTTGAGGCTGTCTGCCGCCCTAGTGCCACTTGTTGTCAATCTTCATTCCTGTTTCCAGACGTTATTCTGTCCGAGATAGATCCCTCATATGTCAGAACCGCACAGACCATTTCCTGGAGTCCGCTGTGACTGTCAGGCTCCGCGGACCATGAAAGCCGTATATGTGATGCCCGAAATTACCTCATCGTAGAATACCAGACTCCCACAAACGGCGCAGTTCAAACTATCCCTTCACAAGAGAGAAAAAGAGCTCACTGACAGTCTGAGCCAGTGCTTTGCCAACAAATACAGTGGGAGCTATTTCACATTCTACAGCAGAAACAGAAATAAATCCATTTTACAGTATGTGTGCAGAGCATGAATTATCAGGTTAATGGTGTCCAGGACATTCAGCGGGTTAATTCATGGGTTTTGCAATGAAAACGATGTGTTTTTGCATTTGAATAAGGTACTATAGCACCCACAAAATACAGAATTGAATACAGGGTGATTTTTATGTGGCTTTCAGGCTGTGTGCAGTCTTTGCAAGGGATGTCTTAGCCAAAACAGAAGGAAGAAAACCAACCCTCTCTGGTACAATTACAGAAGTGCACTGCAGTCACTTAGCCTGCTAATACACGGTGTGATATTAATTACTGTTTGTAAACAATGCACTTTGCAGAGATTATTGCATGCACTCGGCGTCCTCCATTTGTGTTTGGTAATTCTCACAAGTGATTAAGTGGTGAAGCTAGGACAGCTGTTCAAGATGAGTTCATTGGCATGTTTAATTAATTGCACTTGAGATAATTATTCAATCATTACTTTGATTAATTTTCTGCATCCCAGATAATGCATCAAACGTCTGCTTGGTGTCAATAGTTTTGAAAGCACGAGTCGAACAAGACTAACCATTCTGGGAGTTTGATTTAGGGTTTTAAATCGTGCTTTGTGGAGAAAAATAATGCCAGTGTCAGCTGCCCATGACAGGAATTCATTATTATGCCTGCATGGTTGATTTGAACAATGCTAATGTTCACTTAACAGGCATCCCACTAAGGTTGTGTCTACAGAACATTTGTTCCAACACTCAACACCTGTCAGTGCTGTATTTTTTCCTTGTATTTCCAACACATCAACAACCCCCTGTCACTGCTCACTTCAAGGTTTGAGTCGATTCCGGCTGCATTATGTTTGAAACATGCTTATTCTTCACCCCCTCCGATATGCCGGGTAGTGGCAACATCCAACTGAAGGAAAGCCAGGCAAATCGTTTGTGAGAGATCTTGTCAAACAGATTAATTCCCACCCTGGGCCTCGGGGTTCTGGACCGTTTTTCTGTCATGCTGCTTTGCCAGGCTCCCTCTTGATAATACCCCAAAGATAAAATTAATTGTGCAGGGAGATGTGGGATGGGGAGTATCTAAAAGGACCTTGAGCAACACATGAAGCTCTCTTTTCCTCCCTGCGCCTCTGCATATGAAAACACAGAAACAATCAAACCGTCAGAAACATGACACATTGCACCAACGATCACTAACTTTGTTAAGAAGTTTCTGGAAATGGGAAGATCTGAGAGAGATGTGAAGGGACAGAATCAACCCTCCTGAAATTTCCTTGTCAGAGCATGTCTGTGCTCAAAGTACCACCAACATGGAACCCCCCCCTTCATCAACTGTGTACAATGAGGAATAGCTAACATCTTTAGAAAGTTTGGAAATTGTTCTTTTGTTTTACACTGAAAACTGCTGTTCCAATTACATTAAGATGTAGTAGCTGGAACAAATCTGGTCCTACAATCAGACCATTGTAATTCTTCTAGGATTCTAAAATCAACAAAGAGAGGCAGCAACAGAATGTAGTGTTTGCTTCAAAATGCTAAAGTAACAATTGGTGTATGAATACAGTATATTTCCAATATTCTCACCACTTTACCTTGCAGTGACACAGTTCTTTTCAATGGTGAACTGTACCCTGAAGTACTCTTCAAATCCATTTGTCTCCTTTGACAAAAACAGTAATTATACCTTGGAGAATACAGACATTTCCGACTTGAGTCTGTTTGTGACTGTGGTGTTTCAGTACATTATTTGGATGCAAAGTAACAGACTAATTGCTCACTTGAGGCCATAGTAGACCAACAACTGCAGTGTTCTAGTGAGGTTTTTTTTTTTCAATCTCAAAAAATCTAATAGTTTCGAGCTCTTGATTTAGCTTAGCAAGACTGTTCTATCAAGTAAACAGCCACAACACATCAATATGAATATTAAAACAAACACAGCAGCCTAAGGAAGGGAGATGCCTCTATGTGTCTATTCTATTTCATTAAGATATAGTGAGTTACAATAGATTGCAGTGTGCTAGGGATGAAAGTACATATTTCAGTGTAGCAGTTAATGAACTGATGACAGGCGTGTGGTGGACTGAGCACAAACTATACTCAATGGTGAGTCACTTTGCCTCTTCAGATACAAATAGGTACAGAGTAAGGTGTGAGGTGGGCTGAAGATAGCAGATTAGCTTGATAATTTATGTAGATATCTCTGCAATGCAATACACTGACATCTTTGACACAATGTCAAAACTGTTATTTTTTCCCACTTCATAATTGTACCTCCTTTTTTTAATGCTTTGATGTAGAAACATTAGAAATACTGCCCAATTAGCTGCACTACACAGCAGTCAAAAGCAGTCACACTTTACATGAGGCAGACTTTTACCCATAACCTTTTGTCACCATGAGCAACTCACAGCATTATTTAACAAGTGCTAATCCGTGCTGTGACACTGTGCATACACATAGAGTCTTGGTTTTTTATCGTCACTACTCTTCAAAAGCCACCCCAACACCAATTCATAACAAAAAAAAAATTCCACAGAGAGTGTAGCAGTAGGAGCAGGTAGACTGTGGCAGCTGTACTGTTTTTTTCTAAAAGCCTCTTGGCACTTGAGTTGCCCCTGTCACCTCCACTGGCAGATGGTGCAAATGAGCCTTTGAATAGCGCTGCTAGACACCGTGGACAAGCAGCTAATGTGCAGTCACGGTGACAGGAGATCCATGTTTGCATGGGTAGAGGGCTAAAACAAAAGTGTTTCTTTTTTGTACTGTCATAGTCAAAACACATCAACAGCTGCTTTGGAGGTGGATAATGTTTTTAGCACTACTACACAAAATCACAGCTTTGTCAGCGAACGTCTTTTTTTGCTGCAACAAATGCAGACTAGAGTGACTCGGCAGTTGCAGTTTATTTTTATATATTTTTATGTGGCACATACTCAGACGTTATTGCTGTCAAGATTCACAGAGCTGTATGAATAAGAGATGAGATCACTGAATTGTTTGTTGGTACAGGCTGCACATTCGGTTCTTTGTGTGAGGATTTGTAATATAGTGTAGTCCAAGAATGTGTCTGTGCTTACAGCAAAACAGTCCTTGTAAAGAATATTACATTTGGCACTTTTCCATGGATATGCATTTGTAGCTCATTTTAGTAAGCGTTTCACACTCTTACACAATGGTGTAGCAGCAGTGGCAGCCACGTAAACACACAGTGTACGGGTAGTCTGGATTTAACTGTTCTGAGCTCAGGCAGTCACCGCTGTCACACTGTGACATCATCAAGCGGGCTTGCCGAGGTCCCAGAGGTGTCCTCCTTTGGCGCCAGAGATATCCTTCAACTGAGCTCAAAGTGTGACGCTGCTGTGTCACTCAGGGGCCCAGACAGGCAGCGTAGCAAGGCTGACAGCCCAGGAATGAGAGCTCAAGAGCAGGTAGAAAACTATTGACAGGACCCTGGAGAGCAATTATGAGAGAGGCTCAGGGGCTTGCTCGTAGGTACCTGATGCATGTTTAACTTTATTAAAAACACTGCTCAGACCCTGTTAAATGATAACAATTCTTGCTAATTAGTTAATCCCAAAAGTAAGTTTAAAGCACAACTGAGGACAAATTAATCATAGAAGCTACATGGTGGTTGTCAAACTTGCCGTTTTGCAGAAACTTAAAAATAAATAAAAAAATGATGTGCGTTTTGTATCAGTGAAATCTTAGTACTCATCATTCGCACATTCATGAGAGAGATAATGTAGTTCAGTGATCGAGAAGCTGACCTTTTTGAAGTTTTTTTTCACACCTCAGCATTTGTATTTTTAAGCCTATAAAAATCCAACAGTGATAAATTCAATAGCTACCGTTGACACTCAGCACATCAGTCTCCATAAAATACCTGCAAATGATCAAGGCAGACAGATAATGGCTTGAAAAGGGACTCGGCTTGCTGCCCTGTGACAGACATTTCCAATTAAGCAGGGTAAATAACTTTAGATTCATCTATTTCACCCTGTCCTGAGATTTATCAGACCATCGTTCTTTAAATCTGCTCACCCCTGAAATGGTAATATCACAGATTTGGCTTTCCCCGGCAAATAAAAATGTCATACAGTTCCAATATCCTCACATTCCTATTTAAATCTTCCGACCCTGTCTGTATTTGAGATTTCATGTGGTAAGCCAAGCATGGGAGGAAGCAAGTGATATTGCACACAAGCATATCATGAACAGTAGCTGGGACTGAGTTTTCTAGACTGTGCAATACCCAATAACTGCAAAAATAATAACTAGATGCATTATTATTTAGTTTCATAAAATACTGAGACTCTAATCCTGACAGTAGTAGATAGGTATGAAGTCAAGCATGAAGTCTAATTACCTAAGGCCTTATGGATTACTTGAGTAATGCCAGCACTACATTGACTTTTCACACACTATGACTACGTTGCACCAACAAAGATAAGTTTAATTAGGTTTGGTCGGAGTTCAAGAAAGCTGAGCTTAGCAAAACCAAGTTTAGTGTAATCCAGAATTAAATAAAGGGTAATAAGTATGAGGCTTTTCGGCCGTCTGGAACTAGCAAATGTAAAACAGGAGGAAAACATTAACTTTCAGTTGCTCTGTATCCAGGTTGAATTGTGCAACAGATTGCTAAAAAAAAATATGATAATGCTGATGGCTCTTCTTAAGGTCATCAGGGATTGGAGTACTACTCATATGACTTCATTTGTGTCAATTTCCTGTGTGGAATCTGGATTTTGACAGAAATTCACCCCATCATAAAAATCTAATTGATTTAGTCTTTCGGCTCAGTTTCTTTGAGGTGTACGATAATATTACTTACATTATCTCAAGAATACAGCCATTTTTTTAAAGCTAAACCTCAGAATTATACAACCCTGATTCCTAAGCAACTTCAGACGTGGTGTAAAAAGTGTGAGAATTTCTATTCGCAAATTGGTAAACCTCTGCCCACATTTACTTCTGATACACTCTGCCTCTTTAACCCTTGAATGACTACCATTATAACAGGCCACCTAGATTTCTTCATGTCCTTTTTGCAATAAAAGTATCAGAAAATTTATTTTTTTGCCAATTCTTTTGCACCCTTTTTTAAGAATAACTTAACTTTCAATATTTGGCCATTAATTATCATTATTATATGTAATACATGCTTAAAATAGTGTGTTACAGCAAAAAAAAAAAAAAAGAAGTTTTTATCATATTTACTATGAAAAACAACTGTAAATATGCCTAATGAAATGTTATGAGATTATAGAAATAGACTTTCAACTATTTTACATGTACTCGAACATTTTTGTTTGTTTACAACATTCTGTGTCCATGTTACAGCTTTTTATTTTTAGTTATTTCAAGTCATCCATCAATGAACTATGCAAACTGGAAAAATACAGACAAAAACTGTGAAAAAAATCAGCAAAATTTGACAAAAACACAGCAAAACACACTAGTAGAACACTCCAAAACAGCACTGTCACGATTATATACTTTTTTTTACAAGAATTCACCGCTAAAATCCCGCTAAATCGCTGATAAAAGTAATACGAATCTTCCATCTCTCTCTCACTGACTGCAGTCTGCTACTCCCTGCCCTCTGCTCTACATTTCCATGCCTTCCACTTAGACAATGCAGACCTCTACCCTAATGGGTTATTTAGCAATAGAAAGAACCCAATCCCAGCTAAAAGGTGATGTTTGGATTTTTTTGAAAGTGGAAACGGTTCAGGAGTTACGGTAGATGTAAAAATGTGTCACCGGAGACACAATCGTCCTAAAAAGGTTAAGATGCGATTTTCATACCTAATGATGTTACCAACCTGTTGTTAATTAACCCAATTAGTTGCAAATTTCCCTCTTACTCTTTCCTTATAACTTATTTCATGTATACACTCAGCTGGGTATCTGGGAAAAACACTGATATTCTCTCAAGCATGTTTTCCTTTTAATCCATATGAAAAGTCTGGTTTACATCACTGGAAATTAGTATTTCTGAAAACTGGAGAGAAAAATATTAGATTTTGGAAAAACTGGTTTCGCATTTGCATTTTTTTAGGGAGTTTTGTCATTTTTTTCAGCTTTAATTGGGATAAAGAAATCCACTCATGTATGGTAAGTACTGTGAATGGAGTATGTAATGGATTAAAGACACTTCTATTTGTTAAAAGTAAATTCTATTTAAGCAGAATTATATTCAACTGCAATACTAAAGCACAGTAACCACCAGGGTAATTGATAGAGCAGCAGGCCTCCACACAACCCAAACACCCACAGCTTTAAGCTTTCCACAGCTAGCCAAAATAGCCTGGCCCATCAACGACCTAAATCCGGCACAGCTGGTTGCTCAGACTCATGCCGCAGGTGTGATGAATGAGTCGCCTCTGGCCCAACGCTTGCCCAAGTGCTAATAACTAGAGCTGAATCTGGCCCAAGTCTGCATCGACCCAAAATTGCAGCCAGATTTGGTAGGCCGGTGAATAAAACCAAATGCATCAACACCCAGCAGCAATCAGCCGGCTACCTGGGCTACTGTAGATTAATTCCTACTCTGCCGTTTTTGATTAACTTTGGCAAACATTAACAAAATGCTACATCATGATAGCGGAGATCACCCACATGAAAAAAAAAAAAAGAAAAAAGAAAATCTCCCCCTTTTTTGTAAATAAAGTGACATGACTCATTAATGTGATGAATGACCATGAAATTCCCTAGGACCTCAGCATAAAGCCTCCCTCCAACCCCCTTCAGGCGTCCCTCTTGTGGGCCATTCCGGGTGAAAGCCGAACATTTAAACGTGTGCTGTTAAGTGCTGAGGCAAGCAGGTCCGCCGGCCAAATGGTTGCTCTTTTCAGCTGTTGAAGCTCCCAAGGACCCATTTCGCTGTTAACATCAAATCATTAAATTCACCCCATACTCAGTCACTTAGAGTTATAGAGAGATGGATAGAAAGACAAAGACAGTGGGTAAAGTTAAATAAAAAAGAACAAAAAGGTCACTGTCAGCTTTTAAAGCTAAATAGGCTACATTATGAGGTTGGAAATAAATAGAATCAAAACTGACAGCTCCCTCTGCTCTTAATTCTGTCAATGCAGATTGCTAAGAGCAATTCAGTTCATCAAGGATGGGATCAATAAAATATGATTTGGCTAACGTCGCTGTGACAGGACTTGAGATTATTCTGCTGTATTAAAAATTTAATTGCGTCTTCAGTCGAGTCTGAAAATATGTGATGGTATCACACCTTGAGCTTGTAAGAATAAGCATCGTGAAATAGGCTAGAAATTCAACCTCAGGCAGTTTTAGCCAACGAGTCTGATCATCTGTACAAGCTTGTGGACTGGAAGGAGGCAGAACTGTAAATATGTGGACGTGTTTATATTCATGTGTTTAAAAAAGCAAATGAAAATGTTATATAGGCAAACTATACAGAGAAAGTGCACTTCAGATGTTCAGTCTCTCTGGGTAAAGGTAACCTTGACACACACAAATGTCTAACAAGTTCAGCCATTGTATTATTTCATGCTACCTCAAGCAATTACAGTCTTCAGCTGTTTCTTTCAGTACAATGAGTACATTTGGAGCTTGAGGAGAACTGATACATGTGATGCATGCCACCCCAGGCTACAAAACAACTAACTGTCCACAATTATCTCCCTTCTTCAGAGAGAAAATGTCTTCTGATCACTATGTATACAATTATACATACTTGGCGCAATAGTGTACAGCACAAAATACATATATATGACACGCTACATGTCTCATTGGTTCAAAATGATATAATCGCTCAATTATATGCAACGATATTCACATATTGTAGCATCACTGGCATTTTTCACAATACAGCACCTCAGAATATATTTGCAATTATGTCCAGGAATTAGTCATACAGTGCAATGTTTAATAACCTCATAATTGCTACCATTTCATGACTTAGCTTAGTTTCTATGCAAACCAAAAGACAACATAATTCAATGTTCAGCTGTTGTGCTCAATGGATTAGAGGAATCTTGATGTTTTTTTTTTGTTTGTTTGTTTTTTATTTTAGGAATTAATTTTCTTTGTCACATCATAGCCATGTTCCCACTGTGACAAGTGTTTTAGGTTTGTTTAAGTTAAAAAGGTTTCATTTCCCAAATAAGTCCAATGGCAATCATTTGTTTTCATTTCTAATGAAGGAGTTTCCCTGATACCCCCAGTTTTTTTTTCTCATAAAAGATCAGGACGACTGGTTTTGTTTGTTTTTTTACTTTGTTATCACAGCCAGCTGGGGTTAGGGTTGGGGATTTAACAGCAGAAGTGCCCAAGGCCAAAATCCATGTATTAGACTTGATTTGTTTTCTTTCCTTCTTGGAGGTTTTTAGACATTTGGTAAACAACTGGTTATTTTTCCTTTTTGCAACCTCTACCTTTTCTACTGTCTATTACAGCCATGTCTAAACAAGCCTACACCACCATCTTAAACCTAGTTTATTCACATTTCATTTGTTTTTGTTGTGAAATTACAACAACTCACCTAACATTGGCTTAACTAAATGTAAATATGGGTATTACAGAAACTTAAAGGTGCCCTGCCACATGTGTTTCATTACTTTTGTGGTAATGTCTGAAGTTCTACCATGGACTAACATTTTTTGTGGAAAAAATGCTTTGTTACCAAGTTTCAGGCCATTCTAAGATGGTACAGAAAGCCTGCTGGAAGACTCAAGTTGATATAAGTCAGTTCTCATGAATATTCAACTTGCTAATCTGCTTGACTCTGATTGGCTAACAGCTAGCATTTGAGAACCTGGCTTTTCAGCATCCTTTACCCTGCGCAACAAGTAGAGGAGCTGGCGGAAACCGAAACTGAAACTTAGCATGCTTTGAATGTCTGATTCCCGGCTTCTATGCCACTTGTAAGGTGGACCTTGCATGAAATTTTCACAGTTTCTAACCTGTATCCACTGGGCCCCCTCCACTGCTCTGAGCCCCTTCTACTGCTGGGCCCCATGAATTTGTCATGTTTACCCCCATTTATGGTGCTCCAGCTTGCTGTATACAAAAACTGTTGCTGAGCTAGATGAATATTGTGGGTGTGGTCTCACCCAGGTGAGCTCATGAATAGTAATGAGCTCAGGCATGAACACATCACACTGACCAGCTTTAATAATTGACCTGATTTCTCCGCTTATTTCTTTTCAGTGGCAATAGCAGACAGAGGAGGTAGCGGTTCATTTTCAAATTCACTACATAACACAAACACCTATGGACCTAACATATTTCAAAAAACACAATTAAAAATGGTTTTGTGTGGCAGGGCACCTTTAAGAAAAGAAAGAATGTGGCACAGTTTCACTTTTATACCTTCGACATTCTCCTATTTGATATAAAGCTGTGTATTTGAACCAGTAACACTGAACTAGCCAGGTATAGAAAAGAATGGTACTGAGCCACTTTTTTTCACAAATTTTATGTAAGAAGGATCGGGGCCTTGTATTCAGTGTCAGCCAGTTTCCAATTCAATCATCTCATTTGGACCTTGGTGGTCTTTATTCCAAGGCACTAATAACTTATTGTTGAAATTACAGCTCTTGTAGCTCACATACGTAATCACCGACTGAATGATTAAGTGAAATGCAGCTGCATTTATTATTAAGCCACATGTGGGAGAATATGTGCTGTTGATTAATTAGTAACGCCAATGACACATGGTGCCAAATTCAAAGCCTGTACACCATTTAGTTTCTCACTGCTATGAGTCATACAGATTTATGCTGTTTTATGTCAAAAAAAATTTTGTCGCACAGATCGTCTTTGTTTTTTCATGTATTACAGTATGTTTTTATGTGCAAATGGGTGGCGACTATGAAGTTTAGCGAACTAAAAGTTAAAGCACCAGTCAGATGCCTCGCTCGAAGGGCTTGCTGTTTTTGGCAAGCGCCCTCCTCACCTGTGTACATGGCATGAATAGAACAGAACTCAAATATGTCCCTCCTTATGGTGCATCAGCCCACGAGGCAGTCCAGATTTTTCAGGGAGTTTACAGGGCTAAATCAAAAACTGAATTTCAATGCAGTGGCATATGAAGCTTTTGCCTCAAGGGCCTGATTTCCTCATTCTCTGGTGTTTTAACAATGAGGCTGTACTTGACAGTCCAGCTGAGGCATGTTTAAGTGGCCCTTGAGTTCAGGCTCTTTTGGGTAACAGAGTTAGGAGCGCCACAGAGAACTACCTCAGAACTCAAGGGGGGGTTGGCTAATAAAACCAGGCATAAATTAGATGCATCAAAAATAAACTGAAGGCAATCAGATTTTCACTGTGTAATAGTCAAAAATGGATCAAAAGTTGTTAAAGATCATGTTTTTCTTTTAACTGTGGTCAAGTTGGGCATAGCTTTGAGCATTGTTTTATTTGATGCTCATCCGCACTACAGCAAATATTTTCCAAATCAAGTATTTAGTAAAAAAGTTAGACAATGCTGTGGGTATAAGTGATCCAGTTGAAATTTCCAACTCCCCTTGTTCAAATAGAGAGCACCAGTATGTCTTTGTCTGTATATCCCAGAGGTAAGCACTTTGACTTTGCCAGAAAAAAAAAATGTCTAGAGGCACAAAAAACCTCATTCATCATCAGTTACATGGCCAATTTACAAGGACTAAGTATAGAGAGGATATTTGGGCATTTCCCACATAAACTTTCAGTAAAATAATAACCAGGTTGGTAAATGAAGGGATCAACAACTCAACAATGTTCTTGGGAAAATAAAAATATCATATATGCTGAACTGCCAAGAGTAAACTGATCCTGAGACAAAATAATTATCTAACTTTAAGACTGTGTTGGCATTATTTCAGTTCCACTTTCATTACCGTACCTGGCATTCACCTGAATAGTTTTACTGCATTTCTAACCCGGGGACCAGACAGAATGATCCTCTTGGTGTCTTAGAAATCTGGGACACTATTCCCACTACTTTGCCAATTTGCTCCTGGGAGCACCCCTGCATCCTTGTCTTCATTAAGGGAGTTCCTCATTGATCAATCACTGTCAGACGAGTTGCTCTGTAATTGCACTGTGGCTTAATGATGACTGACGTCTCATCGCCCCCCCACCCCACCCTTCTGTCACAGGTCTCAGGAGAGAGAATGTTCCATGACTTTCACACCTTCGACCTCAAGGTAGGCCTCTCTAAGGACTTTACTCTTCTCTCTGTGGGTTACATGTAAAGGTACATGGGGGGTTTATATAAACTAGTAGGGATGTAATGGACAGGTAAGTTAACAGAGTTGTGAATAGTTTGAATGTTCTGCTGCTCTAACCATTCACATATAACAAATTATGCTGAAGCAATTCTGAAAATCATTATTAAGACATACCCAAATATTTGCTGTTATTACTGAATTACGATCTGACTCTCAAAACTGTCAGCATCATATACAAACAAATTAAAACCATAAGCTGCACAACACTGAAATACAAAAGGGCTTTATTTGCATGGCTGCAGTCCTGGCATGAGCTGATTGTATTCATCAATCATGCCCTTCCCTTATTGTAAACTGATTGATACAGTGTTGACTATAGGTCTCACGCTGGGTTTGTCACATTCAGTGAATAAGCCTTTACATCTTCTAAACGTATTGTAGTGAATGGAAAACAAAGCACCAGTCACAGCCGCAACAAAGCCTGTGACATCTTTACTGAGACGCTTATTGTACAGTGTTTCACTAGCAAATAACCTCAGGAGTGGCATGTACACATTTTTTTATATTGTTGTGTTTTCCAGCCGATGCTGAAACTAACTAAACTTGACTTTCTACTGTTGTGCTTCATGACAAATGTATTTGTTGCTATTTAACACGAACATATGCACACACAGGTATACACCTCATACAGAAATGCATGCAATGAACCTGCATTTTTGCTTAATTTTACACCAACGGCTGACCAACCACTGACTTAAGATGTCAACATGAGTTTCTCAGGTATTTGCAAGACTCTGGCAAGGATTTGTATTCTTTATTCTAAACACTCACCTGAAAAGGTCAAGTATAACACAGTGCAAGATTTTCATGTCTAATAGAATTATAAGCACAGTTACAAAAGGCAGTAACTCAAAGCCAATTTAAAGTCACTTCTATGCAAACTCTCCTTGAATTGCAACTTGTGAATGCTGGGCTCAGAAAATCGAAGTGGTCACACATTTTAAAGTTATGTCAAAATATATAAAAAAAAAAAAAGGAAAACTGCATATGCAAGACCTTTGACAAGTTCACAATAGGGCATATACAGCACACATCAAAGCAGAGGTTCTCAACCTTTTTTGTCTCCTGACCCCATTTTAACATCACAAATTTCTGGCGACCCCAGACATTCAAAACAGAGACATTTTTTTGCTAAAATTATTATTTTTTCAATCATGTAATAGTTTTCTATACTGTGCTGCAAATAAACATTGATTTTAGATGACTTCTAGTCTATATAATGCATATTATTATGGACGGAGGCAGAAAAGCCAGGTGTAGATTACTGCACAAAGGGATAGTTTGATTTTCCTTGGTCAGGATATGTACAGTCAGTCCAGCTTATATTTACAAGGCTGACAATTAATACTGAACAAACAAGAACTCAAACTATGAATTATGAAAGAGCTGCAGCATCTGAAACTGACCACAATGAACATTTGACAGAAACAGTATGACAGTGCTTCAGTTTCAGCTTCAGAGTTTGTCCTGTCTTTTATGTATTTTGATTGTCTCTCAACTCACCATATATTTTTTTATTTGTAAGTTTTTTGTAATCTTCATCAATTACTTGAAACTTTAGGCGACCCTATTTGAATTCCAGGCAACCCCACATGGGGTCCCGTCCCCAAGGTTGATAAAGACTGCATTAAAGTTATGCAAGCACACAGCACAACAGAGACTTTACAGTTCTTCATATCAATCATTACTGATAAATTTAGAGATACAGAACTAGAGAATATCTTGAGTTGAAAGATGCTGAGGAGGAGTCTGCTTGTTATTATAAGTACACAGTGAAACGTGTCTGTTCTGAGGCTGAGCTCAGACTACCGGCCTCCCTCCTCTCTGAACTGGTGAGGCACTGCTTTGAACAGCGGCAGTAGGAATACATCTTTGAGACAGCTAGTGAGAGTTCCAGTGCAAACTCATAAGACGACTTTATGACCAGTCGCTTTGAAATTACTCCGTGAGATACAGACACTCTGCAAATGCTGCACAAAGACAAATGTTTTAGCTTGAAATCGCAGAATATAAGGAAAGACCTACGCACTTTTACATGATTGTCTTATCAATCAGTAATGCGAAATGCACACACACTGCTTTAGAATGTACCATATCACAAGTATAATACTGCTCCTCACTGTTCAATATTTGTCTGCAGTATATAGACAAAAAAAGACTGCGGCAGAGTTAGCTGTTACTGCTCTAATCTGTGGAGTCACACCACCATTCAAATCTTTGGAGAACGAATTGGAAAAGATGCAAAATGATGTAAAAAAGACCAAGAGCGATTTTCTGGATTAAAATTGATATCTCTGCCATGATATTAAACCCACTGGGATGCAAAAGTTCAGAAAACTTGATCTGATTTTGTAAAATGATTTTCAAGTCTCCTATTTTTGTCACTCAAAGAGGTTTCACTGTTGGTTTGATACCACAGATTAGTCTCGGTCCTCTGGTGATCTTGCATTAGCACAAGGTTATTGGAGCTTACAAGCTGTGATTGGAGTGAATGCCTACTAGACCTGTCAAGTGCTGCGTGGATGTAAACATAACATTCTGCTCCAGACACATACTCATGCTACCTTCTTAAAAAAAAAACAAAAAACCTCAAGATTTTAAAACTGTAGTGGATGCAGTACTTTTACACATGCAAGTACATGACATGATCTGTCATCTCAAAGAAAGGGCATGGACACAATTGCAACTCCCCCCTCCCGATATGCTAATGCTTTATCCCGTGCCGTATTTCATGCAAATGCCTTTCATCGTATATTTTCAAATGTCATTTATCTGACAGCTGTAGCACAAGCATCCATAATGTTTTGACTAGGGGGAAAATTGCAACACGGATCTCAGTCATTGTGAATTCAGCCCACAGTCAGAATAAGAGGTCAGGAATGCTGAACTCTCCCTCCTACAGAACATGATTGTTTTATTAAACTTTGAAAACATGTTGATGATTAATGCCGCTGTGGCAATACATAAACAGGGTAATAGGAAAATTGCTTTTGCAGACAAAATAATGCAGCATTTTCAGCTTTTGGATCTGGTGGGGATAATGTGCTGTTATTGTATACATTTTACTGATGACAGGATAAAGATTGGGTCAAGTAGGAAAGCGCTCTTTGTACATATATTTACAGAATTCATAAACTATACTTAGACTATACGACACACATGGAAAGGGGAGGTGATGTTAGTTCAGACTGTCCACAAAGCTAAGTGCAGTATTTCTCTTCCAGTCTGGGAGATTGCAGGGACCTTGGCATTTACTAAGCCTGCTCTGTCATTGTCTGCAAAACTGTTCAGGACCATGTACTACGGGAAAGTTTTAAATTTAAAATGTAATCAGCACAATCACCACAAGCAATCAGTTCCTCTTCATTTCACCTGATCGAGCCCCCTGCTAAAAAGGAGCCTGTTAAATAAAGCATCTTATCAGGCCTGGATTAAGTTTTGACTTTGATTAACATCTGTAGTCGGAGTTTAGAATGTCAAAGTTCAAGTTTGAGGAAAAAATAGAATTTTGCAAAAGCGTCAGTGTCCTATTGCACCAGTTATACTTAAGTTCCACCTTAAAGTTGCAGTGCTGCAGTAAAATGTCATGATTACCTTTCTGCATATTGCGTTTAAAGGGACTCTACTACACAGTGGCATAGTATTTATATTTAGGCTTTTGATTTGGACAGCGGAGAGAGCTGTAGAAATATAAGACGTGAAGGTGTTTTTTTTCCTCATTATTTGGGATCCCGCAGCTTTAAATCAGGCTGTAAAAGTCACTCAAACCGATCTTGACACTAAAAGTGTGCCGATATTTGGTCGCACACCAGAGATGCAACACTAAAAAACACCAAACTAACCAAAATATTGTTGCTCTTTGAGAGAAGTTGCCCTAAACACAGCGTTCGATGTCAGTTGGTTAATTACTGTCTTGTCTCTTGCCCCACTTGTTTTTGAATACTTTGGAAGCTAACAGCTAAATCTAGACAACGTTCATCACTAAACAGCAACAAAATGGTGCACAAATGAACGTAAAATGTTATATTTAGGAAATAAGTATGTGCTTGTTGAGTCTGACGTCATGGTGCCAGCATCGCCTGTATCCTCTTTACAATAACTTCTTTCTTAAATGAAGTACCATTCAGGGTTCAGAAGGAGATACATTCATTTATTTGAATAAAATACAGTTATTAAAGCAATTTTCCTCCTGCATCACTATATTTGGTGCTTGGATGTGTTGACATAAATCATTCAGTTATTCATATTCCTCTGAAGTCAGTAGCACAAATAATGGTGTGTAGATGTTACATCCCTCATAAAAGCCCAATTGTATAACAGGCTAATCCACAAAGACCCAGTTTGGCATATGGAGCGGGTTAACCCTTTAAAACCTGACGTGTCATCACTGATATATCCTGCGCATATGTAGTTTTCCATGGCTGTAACTGTCACTGTTTGTACGATTGGAAAATTCCAAGATTTTCTGAAACCTGAGATGTTGTCCTTTATAGGTTTTATTGGGTCATTATGGTAATTTTACTCACGCCTGTACTAAAAGCTGGAGAAGAAGCTGTTTTAGCAGAATTACAACATGCACTAAATTGTAAATGATTTCTAGATTTTAAAAGATCTGGGGAAAAAAACAGGACTCAGGAAAAATGGGCAAATTGACTCATTACCTTGCAGCATATTTTCTAACCTTTTTATAGTCAAAATATTTTAGGCTTACGTTTTAAAGGGTTAAGTATCTAATGTGCTAATGTTAGGTAGAGCCAAATGTCTTTTTTTTCCCCCGTCTATTGAGACTTGTAACTTTACTCACCAGCATCATCCACTTCCTCTGCTCTTTCTCGTTACATGTGAAGTATTAGAATGACAACTGGGTGTGTTTTATAGACTTAGGGACAAAGTTCTGCTGCAGATTGAGCACAGAGGAATGAACAGAATCGGACATTTAAGCAAAAAGTGACGTCATGACTAAACAAACGCATACAACCCTCAGTGAAAGTAGTAATAAAACAGCCTCCTATTGTTGGCAAATTACAGTGTTATTATATATTAGTGTCTTATGTAGTTGCTTACTAACACAATAAGATTTCACATTTTGTCCTGTTATTATGTTATAACATAGTATAACGCTATGTTGATGTGTTTTGTATTTATAGTAATTAGCAGTACCCCATGGAGAATGTGTTGCAGACACAAAACAAATGGTAAAAACCTTAACTTTACTTTGCTTAACATCTGAGTGTAAGCCACAAGTTGTAAGATTTAAAGGGCTCATATTTTGCTAAACCCACTTTTATTAGTCTTTGGTTCATTTATTTGTGTATTTGGACCGTAATAGTCCAAAAAGTTTGAATTTGAACCCTCCAGGTGCAGCAAAGCTATCTTAATATTCTTTTTGGCAAAAATCAAGTGGATTTCTACAACCTGTTTTTAATTCCTGCTTAATTTGTTACATTTTATAACTAGTTACATCACGACATTTGCACGTATAAGCTTCTGATGAACATTTCTCCGAGTACAACATAATTGTTTGTCAGCAGCGGCGCTTGTAGTAAAAACTGAAAATGTGTCCAAACTTCGAGCCGATTACCTAAAATGTTCAGTTGTTTGTTGAACGGGACAGAGCAGCACAGCCAATAACCTGGAGGGGGTGGGGCCTGAAGTGGCTCATTTGCATTTAAAGGGCCAGTGCT
>JAPQRP010000012.1:15327931-15345724 GCA_037367295.1 Apogon hyalosoma | reverse complement strand
CTTTGCAGCACCTGGAGGGTTCAAATTCAAACTTTTTGAACTATTAGGGTCCAAATACACAAATAAATGTACCAAAGTGGGTTTAGTAAAATATGACCCCTTTTAAGTATTGTGGAGGCTGTCTGTGAGCTTTACTACACACACATATGCCTTGTCTGTATTAATTCGCAAAGATAAAATTCCATTGCAAATGACCTACTCTCAGCAAACACAGAGGTCCTATGATAATATTCTGTCTGTGTATTTCAACATGTCTTCAACTGGTGATGATGAATGAAAGTTTTACAAGTGTTCTGGGTGGAAATGCAGGAGGCTCATGTTGCGGTATAGCTTGGGTATTCACTGAAAGAGCAAACCTAAATCTGTCAGAACAGCAGCAACATCTCAAAAATGATGAGATACATGACATGACAGTGACAATAAGGAGTAAGGAGCATTTCTCTCTTTTATCTTTTATCTTATGAGCCTGCCCTTGACATCATAAATAAATTCGAGTAAAAAAATAATTTTGCTCATCCTGTTAGAGTGCGCCACATGAAATGCATACGGGCGCTTAATTTTCAACTCACTGGAGGTTGATATAGGTTCTAATAATACCATATGAATGGTGCTTAACTGGAATCCTTCCTATTCTCTTCAAGTGATGTCTTGATTATAACTATTTCACTTGTTCTAATTATATCAAAATACTCATGAGTATTTACTCTAGAGAGTTTTTAAAAAAACATCTCAAGACACTCCTATTTAAACAGGCTTTTTAACTTCCTAACTGACATAGGGCTGCTACCAACTGATTGCACTTTATGCATTTATCATATTTTAATTGTATTTTAATTGTATTCTATTATATTTTAATGGTATTTTAAATTATATTTTATTTGTATTTCGCACTGTAAAGCACTTTGTGACTGTCTCTGAAAAGTGCCCTATCAATAAAATGTACTTACAGTATTAATTCATGTGCAACTGTGTCTTTACTTATCATAAACCATTATCCAAGAAGCTACTGAGGGGGAACTATTGATTAATGGCTTAAAATATGATCATATGGAATAACCAATAAGTATTTTACAATGACCACTACAGTCAATATGCTACTAATGTTGCCTCATATAGTTAAACCTATATAGAATAGTACAGAATAGTGTTGAAAACAGACACATGAAGGCACATGAAGAAGTGCTTTGTGGTACTGAAATTTCAACAAAAGAAACACGACATAAAAAGACATGTATCTTGATCAAAACTTGACAAGTCTGGATTGTAGTTGCAGTTTGGACTTTCCCAGTGATAATGCACAAATAGAAGAAAGAATGATAATGCTGACACTGCACAATGACAATATTTATGCACATACAAAAAGCAAGACCAGTCATAGCAGAATAGTTAATAAGTCTGTTATAAAGACTACTAAGGTGTGAATATGCCACTGATGTCAAAACTAGTAAGTGATGTCAGGCAGAACAAACTCCGCCCCTCGGACATACTGTAGCTTACTTTGGCGTTGATCCAGCTGATGTCATCATGTCTATGCGTGTGCTGATGTCAGCATATCAATTGCCTCTATATATGTGTCAAGTTTGAAGTACGGTAAATTGAAACAAAATTGATGTTTTTATAGACATTAGAAATTTTGCCCATTATAAGTAAATGAGAGAAAAAAAACTTAAAAATTAATTAAAAAAATTAAGTTTGACCTACTTTTCTAAAATGTAATCAGACCGTTTCTGGGTCACTGGCAATCTATACACCCAATTTGGTATGAATTCAACCAATAGTTTTGCTGCTATAGACATGTGAAATTTGGCCCATTATAAGGAAATGGGGGGGGTTTAAAAATTCATAAAAAAAAAAGTTAACTTTGACATACTTTTCCCAAAACGTAATGATATCTATTCTGGGTTACCGGCAATCTACAAACCCAATTTGGTATGAATTCAACCAATACTTTTGCTGCTACAGACATGTGAAATTTTGCCCATTATAAGTAAATGAGGGGGAAAAAAAGATTTTAAAAACTCCTACAAATTTGAGCTTTGACCTACTTTCCCAAAATATAATGAGATCTATTCTGGATCACTGGCAATCTATAAACCCAATGTGGTATGAATTCAACCAATGGTTTTGCTGCTACAGCATTAACAAATAAAGAAATGAATAATACCCCTTCCCTCCCCTTTGGGGGGGCAGGGTAATCACCAATTAGTAGATGTTTGCAATATAAGAAATTTTCATATATTCAACAAAATATTTCACAATTACATTACAGTAGAAGTGGTTAACAAATGCCCTGATTTCAGACTAACAGGCATGGATCATTTTGTCACATGCAATTATGTAATATAGTAAACTCTGTAAATGTTTACTAAAGGAAAGGGTATAAATATGTGAAATTTTGAGAGTACGGGTTGTTTATTAAATCATATAACCCTGATGTGTCACTAAATCTCAGCTTTTTTTTTTTTTTTTTTGGCGTAAATGACCAAAATCCTTGATAGTATTCACAGCAGAAGCAGCAACACATGTTTTCAAGCTTTTACTGGAATATAACTGTTGGATTTACAGGGTGTTTTGCGGCTTACTTCGACACAATCCTCTGTCGGCTAACCTCTGCCAACTACACTCTGCAATCACTTTATTGGAGGCCACATTCATCAAACAGTGGCTTAACTGTTTGGGGCTGCATGTTATCATAGTTGTGATTCATCTAAAGCCTCTTGGAGTGTTGGGCCAGTGGATAGTGCAAACAGCCTGAGTTTATATGTATAAGCATTAGTCTTTATTTTAGAATAGGAACAGCAGAACACTCTCCTAAAGGGATAATAATAATTTCCCTCCCTCCTATTCCCATCTTATTTATGGCACAGCACTGGTTTGTCACTTCCAGCCAGTGTGATTATTCACCTGGCGAGCATATTATTCTAGCAAATACCTAAGCTATAAATTTTTTTCATATTTCATTCCAGAGGTTTGATGAGAATGCGCTGGATCCCATTTTCCAAAATATTGGGTATTCTGTGCGACAAGAATATGGCTTCCCTGATTACATTATGCCTCTGAGCTGTGTTTAGCCAAATGTGCATGACTTGCAAGTGTAATGTACAATAGACTGCTGCTGGTGTGTCACATTAAGGCAAAAAAAAAAGAAATAAGGCAGAACATAGAGGTCCCTTTTCATCAGACTTTTACATGCATATGAAATCCTCACTGGAAATTAAAAATCAGCTAAGGTCATGTTGCGTTGGATTCCACGGGGTGTCTTAAAATACATTTAACTTGCAGCCTTGAAAATCGAAGGGTTCTACATATTAAACTAAACTGAAGGTTCAGCAAAATGTTGCAGCTTCTTTGTGGGCGTAAATCTGACTATTCTCACAATATCTCTGAAATGACTAGGTTAATTTAATGGAAAACACTAAAACACCGCAATACATACTAAGGTTATTATCATTAATGAAAACTAACCAAATGACGAAAACTAGAATTGAAAAAAAATTTTCGTTAACTGAAATAAATACAATCTATAATTAAAAGAACAAAACAATAACTAAGTGAAACTGTATTGTGTGCTTACGAAACTATCTAAAACATATAAAAATTATGGATAAAATTCCCTTCGTTTTCGTCTTTGTAAATGTCGGATTGATATGAAATTGATTTATTAAATTCAAGCAATTTTAGCTGGCGGCACGTCACGGTCCGTCACTTCTCATCACTTGTGGTTTAGAGTCGGCTTCTCGTCCCAACTCTACCTGGAAACAGGAAGACTAAAGTTAGGAGAAAGCACCAGAGTCCTGTATGGTACTTATTTTAGTGATCTACGGGTCTGGGGTTTTTTTTCAATGCGAGTCTCGCTTTTGCAGAATTATTTAACCCGCTCCAACCCACCCCGTGCAAATAAAGTGACATTTTTTGACCAACCCGCAGTAACCCGCGCAACCCGCAGGTAACCCACAGATCACTAGTACTAACCTTCTATACGCTCCTAATGAAAAAGGCTGCGCAGCTAGCACAAACAAATGGGATGAGATGGGAGTCTGTTGAGGGACAGGTCTGCAGCCACGCTGGAGCTGACCGTGACTTAACCATCAAATATAACAGGCTACCCATCCATCCATCCATCCATCCATCCATCCTCTACCACTTATATATAAATATTTTAACCTGATATCAGGAATTTATACATGATACTGCTCAATCAATGACCCAACCTGACCTGCAAATCGTGTCCCATGGGTAACCCACTGATCTGAGCATCCCAAAATTATCTGAATACAATGGCAAGGAAGACAAAAGATATGAAAAAACTACAACTCATACTAAAACTAAGCATTTAGAAAAAAACAAAGACTAATAAAAACTACCAAACCTGCTCTAACAAATTATTAAAACTAACTGAATTAGAGAAAAAAAAGTCAAAACAAAATAAAACTAAACTATAATGAAAAATCCCAAACTATTATAACCTTGATACATACATAAATAATACAGTTTTCTTTAAGCCTTTTACAGTTAAGCCCAAGATGTGCCATATTTAAGAACAAAGCCACTCCTTGATATTAAAACAAAGGGACTTGAGGCACAACAAGAGGCAGTCTGTTGCACAGATGCCCACCACACGGAGTAGATGCAACTCATTTGTTGCACTTTGCAGTTATTTATTTATTTCCAAGGTCTGATATAGGGAAACATCTGTCACCTTTGCCTAAGTGCCCGCTTGCAGGATCCGTGGTTTCTGTAGAAAACTCCCCCATATTGTCTGGCTCTCTGGTCCTGAGCTCAGGTGCAGAATCCTGTTAGGCATTTGGAACGCCCTGCTGCTGCTATAGAGGCATGCGACGCTCAAACACCTGGCCACCCCATGTGCCACCAGAATTAACAGCCAATGATTTTGATAGAATGATTTTGGTATGATTTTTCATCAACGGCATACCTTTTTTTATGCTAGATATGTGATTGTTTTGAGTTCAAATTTATCATTAGGAGGATTAAATATGATTTTATAATGTATAAATACACTATAAACAGCATCAGATTTACCAAGCAGCAGTGGAGTGGCCAGTCCTGCACATGATCTATCAACAATGCCCAAATTTATGAACACAGATGCAGCTGGTTTATTTCAATAATGGTTTCCTCCAGCAAAGAATAACATGCCTTGGCAAGTGATGCACCTTCCTCTGGCACTCCATATAAATTAACACAAGTGGAGAAAATTTCTCTCCTTTCTACCATGTACTCTGTTGTCAGCGGTGCCTCCTCTGAGCACAATAATCACATCTATTTCAAGCACAAAATGGATGAATACATAACCTTTTTCTCTGTTAAATAATAGAGCAACTGACTGACAACCACTAACTTGAGATTAGCACTTAAAGACCTAGAACTGTTTTGTGTCAACTTGATTTATTACCATTTATTATAATGATATCCTCTGCATTTTTCAGTAAAATCAGGTATTTTCCAATATTTAATTCACTCATCATGTAAATGTTCATAACAGCTCAGACTAGATTTAAAGGTTATTATATTAAAGCAGAGAAAACTGAAGAAAAAAAAGACTTTTCCAGTAAAATATATTATGAAATGAGCATAAAAACAAGCGTCTTAAACCACTGTCATTCATTAAACAACTTGGGTTTTACTGGTGAATCAATGTTGCAGAAGACGATGGCATTTCACATACACTATGTAGTCTCTGAACGTCCAAATGGGTCACATCTGATGACAATGAAAAGCTGACAAACTGCATTTTACCTCAATAATTTATTGTATTAATAGAATTAGTGGATCATAAGTTATTAAACTCTTTAGATGAGTGGATGCTTTAGGTTATCTGCAACTGTCTAGGTCTTGAAGGGTAGTCACAATATTCAATAACCAATTCATGACCCCATTTATTCATTAATATACAGTCGTGGAAAAAATTATTAGACCATTAAAAGTCATCAAAAACGATAGTTATGCAATCAAGTACTAGCTCCTGTGTGTATCATGTGACTAAAACAGACAAAACAAAACATGGAATGACTAAAAGCACTGTTTTTGTCAGTACAATGCCATAGATATCGATGTAAGAACTGAAGTGATTTTGGTTATTATCAAGAAAACATGGAAAATGTCTCGATATCAGCTCTGAAATTAAACTCTTATGAGCTATATTTGTTGTTATTATATTTGTCCAAACAAATGTACCTTTAGTTGTACTAGGCATGAATATCAGACCTGAACTATTGTTATGATTTTTAATATTGGTAAACTTCTATCACAAACTTTGCCAAATCACATCACATGATTTACTAAAAAAGTCTGAAGTGGTATTTTTACACTAATTTCACTGCAGCTTTGAGTAAATCCCAGTATTCTTTATGCCCTGGCACAAACTATTAGAGAATCAATAAATAGAATAAAGATAATGACTTCGCTTTTTATAATAAAGAGATAGAGGTCGATACTTGTTAGCTGTTGCGGTCAGTGTTGTACAAACTGCTTAATTGCTCCTTGGCTCTTTCCATCGTCCTCCTCCTAATGGCATTCAGCCCAACCTTAAAACAAATTGATTAAATGGGCCTAGTGCCACAATTGTGGTACAAAATCTGATGCGTGTTTCTGAAGCATCTGAAGTGTCAACCAAGATAAAGGATGTCAGAGAGATTCTAATTCCCAGTGCCTGGTCCCAAACAGCTCTAGTCCCCATCTGTATTCTCAGTTCTGTAGCACTCACTAAATCAACACACTTGATTCAAGCCCGAGGATGCCACCGTACAATCATGCATGACAACATCAAAGCTTTTCTTATTGCCTCTCCTCTTCATTTTTTTCTGCTCAGCCTTCTAAACTGCTATGTGAAGCTAACAGCACCGGCACCATTGCAAATATTATCTGTGGGGTGAGTGCAAACACTAAGAAACGTGGCTGTGTCTTGTCAATTATTTCAGTCACAGCTGATAGCCATGTTCAAGAAGGATTTTATCCCTTCGCAGGTATGAATTTTACAAGTGAACCCACATGCTTATGGATAACAGCAACAGTCTATAGCTGTACAAACACTTTCCATGGTAACAAATCTATGTAATAAACTGTTCTGTTTTCTTCAGGATTTCCCCTTAATTCTCTGCCTTTGTTCGTATTTCAACATATTGGCAGCCATAAATCTCTAAAATGTCGGATGAGCAAAATCCCGCAGATTTCCATGAGCAGGATGTTTCAATGATAAGCTGGATCTGTCATTGGGGAGCCACTCAGCACCCACAAACAGATTGAGCAGCCATCCAAGATGAATCTGTCGACACTTCATTCTGCATATCTCTATTTAATGATATTATATTTCATTTCCCGAGCAAAGAAAACACCATTACCCAAAGCAGTGAGTCGTAACGAGCCATTCTGCAACAGATTCCAAGCCTCCTTGGTGGTACAGTAATTGAATTACAATCGCATATGACACAAAGTTTGAGAGTGATTGTGTTTGTTTCCATTTGTTCCTTCTATGTTACATACTAAGATCAACTTTGGGCACAGAAATACCAAAGCTTGCAGCAGGTGGCTACTCTTGCTGCATATAGAATGATTTTAGATTAGTACCTGTGCATCCAGAAATTGTTATACCATATATTGTACTCTTATTTGCCATAAACTGTTTATTCCCTAAAGTCTAGACAAGAGCCTAAACATGAACATTTATTTTTTTTTAATTCAGTGGATATGTATGTTTCTGATAACTGCATGTGGAATCTAGAACAAAAGGCCGGCATACAACTGATGAGAGGGAAAAAACTAACCTATTCGTTAATGTATATGACTTAACATAACGTGCCTGCACTTGAAAACCCTCGGCCTTCAGTCCGCACCAAAGTTTTTGCACATACGAACAGACAGACAACAAACTGATGACAATACCCTGCGGTGAGGGCCGAGGGTAAAAATGCACCAGTGTGTAGAAAAAATAGTTGTGATTTATCAAAAAATACAAAGACTGATTTGTACATTCAAGATAAGGTTATAATGAGGAAATGATCGAGAATGCTCATTTATACACAAATGTGTTGCACTCATGATTTTGAGACAGCATCAGATACTAATGGAATAAATATAATTTATAATATAAAATGTGAATATCTATGTTTAGTTAGAGATACATTTTAGATAACTGGTAATCACATTGATTTTATGTTAAATTTCATTTTGTGCTGTGGGGAAAAGGAGAGGTCCAAACTCTCTTTTCTGATGTAATTTTTATGAATAGGAATAGTTTCAAAACAACCAAACCTATGATCTAGTATGGAAAATATTCTGCATAGTTGTATTATCATCTTTGTTTCCTGGTGGTCACTCTGTAATTACATAGTGTATATTTGCAGCATTTATCTTCACATCACTTCTCAGTCTTTTGGCTAAGATCAAGTGTAGCTTATATCTTCACAGCAAGTGTTACCATATATACATACATACATACATACATAGGTTCATTCCACTTTAGGCGTCAGTGCTGTGTGACTGTTAAATGACAAGACTATGTTTAAGTTATCACATATTTAATCCATAAAGACCCAGAGCTACTTTTATTGCAATTAATTTTTTTTAACCTTTTTTAGGTGTTTCATCACCATCTATCATAATATTACTCTCTGCATTTTGTGTTTTTTAAGTGAGAATCAGGTATTTTCCTGTATTTAATTCACTGATCATATAGATGTGCATAAAAGCTCAGCATTAAGTTGAGGGTAATTATGTCAGAAATGAAGAAAACTACAGAAAAAGTGACTTTATCAGCAAATCTATTATTAACTGGACATAAACCAAGTGTGTCCATCCACTGTCATTGATCCAACTCCATGGGTTTGACTGGTGAATCAATGTTGTAGAAGATGACGGTGTTCCCACGTTCACTACAGAGCCTCTGAAAGTCCAAATGGGTCATATCTGATGACCATGAAAAGACAACAAACTGTATTTTACATCTTTTTTTTACATGTATTGATAGGATTAGTGGATCAACGTGTATTTGACATTTTAGATCAGTGGATGATTTTGGTCGCCAGTGGCTGTTTGGGTCTTTATGAGTTAAGTATTTAAAATGATAGTTCTTTGCAATCTAGCGGGATTGCCTGTATTCGGTAGCGAAAAATCACCCTCCAAATGTACTCAGTGGTTCATAATGTTTAAAAAGTAGATCTCTATAAAATAAAATGGCCTAAAACTTTGTAAATCAACACATAGGAAGACACCAGAAGCCATCCTCCAGCAGCATTTAGGGTGATTTCTCATCATCCCTATGGCTGCATCTGTATTGATAATTGACTAAAACTCACTTATGTGGAAACTGTGGTTTAAGTGCTTTGAGAGCCATTGGGGGTTTTGAAAAATGTGTCCTGTTGTTTTGACCACAGATTGAAAAGCAGTTATCATTTCAATAGCAGTGATATGCTTATAGGGGAAAGGACAAAGAGGTCAGCAGAAGTGGAGTAAGTGCTCCCTCAGGCACAAACACATAGCCATTCAGAGAGCCCAACAGAGAGACTACACAGAAATTGATTTCAGCTTTATGCCTGGTCAAATGCATGGCTGTGCTGGTGTGTGACCCAATACTAGTCTTGTCTGCTTAAATGAGGAAACCATTTGGAAGATATGGCCAAATGTGAATGGCCAATCACACTCTATGAATATTGTGCCACAATAGCATTATTTCACACATCAAAACATCTAGAGGTCATCCCGTCCCCTTATTTTGTGAGTGATGATCTTTTTGTTGGGGCAGGTCCCCATTTACTAAAGTAGTTTGAGATAAGTGCACTGTACAGGGTCTGCTGGCAAAAGTGCACTGTAACACTGTAAAATGTTTCTGGGGCACAGTCAATGGCATAAATTGCATAAAGACATAAAAGCTTTTGCGAGTGGCTGCACACATTTTAACAAAAGTGGGTGCTTTATGCTGCACTGACAGAAAGATCCCCCAACACCAGTCACATGCATTTACTGTGCTGTATATGAGCTGTTTGGTAACCAGCTGAATTGACAAGTTTTGAGTGGATATGTATGCATTTATTTAGCCCTCATGTCATTCCCAAGCCAAGGGCAAGCCTAGCTCGTCGACTCAAATGTGGTAGTAATGGTTTAATTACAGTTCTAGTTCCGATTTCAATGCAGTCTTTGCTTTAGTGCATCAGTGCACCTTAAGTGAGCTGGGACGCTTTAAATTCCATGTGGTACAGGAAGTCTATTAAACATGGCACACGTACAATTAGTCTTGCCATTCTCCTGTCTAGCAGGACTGGTACTAGTAGTGGTAAATGAAACAGCTATGACATTGTTCGTGGCTCAAACAGTACAATATGTTCTGTTTAAAAGCCTGCATGATTATGTGGAAACCCATTCAGTAAATAGAAACGGGACATGTCTTTCAATTTTGAGACAAAACAGTGTCTCAGAGACACAACAGTGCCTCAGAATGGGGTAAAACCCAAATTACAACAACAAAACAAAGCAGTCCAACTTACTGTGCAGATATTTTCGGTTTGATTCACCATTCGATTGCTACTGACAGTTTTCCAAAACTCTATTTGGAAGCAGAATAGAACAATGTTTCTAAAATGGCACATTTGCAGTTCAGTTAAAAATCAGCCACTACATTTCCATCTATCCACCTCCTTTGTATTTGAAGAAACCAAATTATCAGAGACTGATCCAAACATGAGTCACTAAAAATCTAACCCACTGTACATTGCTCAGCATCACAAATGCAAATGAAACTGCAACACTGAATGAACAAAACTTTAAAGTACATGCAAGTAACAACCATTTGATCTGAAAACAGCTCATTTCTGAAACACCTGCAGTTATTTCTAACATAATTCTCCTCATTATTCTCATTTTAGTTAACAATAGGCAATGTAGAAACCTGTGTTTTTAGCCACTTTGCACTTACATGATGGATTTGATTTGTTCCTTAAAGATGCTATGGATCTAGTTCAGTTCAATTTTTGATTTTTGTACTACTTTATAGAAAATGCCTGCATTTTGCTTCCACTACAAGCACATTTCTGCCCCGTGCTACAGTATATGAAGCAGGACAGGAGCATTGGTACGGAAAAGAGGGTTGTACCAACCATCGGTATGTTGCTTCAACACCACGGACCTCAGGGCTTTGCTGGCTGCCAAGCTGCAGTCACCCACAGAGCTGTGTGCTTATTTTCTCTGCCCTTTTCTTGACCATATGGAACATAAGGGTCACAGGGACACAGTGTATCACAGATTTGTCTCCATGTGTGAGAGTGTGCGTATACATGTGAGTGCGTATACGTATTGTCTGTTTGCAAAATGAGCCAAATCTGCTCACCAGTGTCTGTGGATTTGGCAGTAGGGTGCATTGATTCTGTCAGCATTTTCATTTCCCGGCCAGCCAAGAATACTTTTATTAGCTCTACCAATATAGATGCAGAAAACATTTGAGTCTTTTTGCATTCTGTTGTGTTGGACCTAACACAATGGCTATGTTTGTTTTCCAGTTTATTCAGGGATTCCTTTATCCCATTCAATTTAACACCAAGAATTGCCCAGCATTTTCTTTCCATCACATGGCAGAAGGGTAAGGAAAAGCCCAGATGATAAATGTTAACGCCAAAGGTCAGAGACACTCTATAGGAGCAAGATGATGAAGAGTCCTTTACTCAATTGCCAGCTGATCTGGGGTCAGCTTGTCAGAGCTGACATGCTGACATAGTAGCAACCTCTCATTTAATCACCATATTAATTCACCCATCACAAAGCTCTAATGACACCGCCACTGGCCGATTAATCTCCGAATTTGATTTAGCGAGTGTCCATTTATCATAACTGACTGTTTCAGTATGCAATCAATATGCCCCTTTTAGCACTTCGGACACCTAGACCTCAAGAGGTACACAGCCACAGTGTGAAGAGTGTTGTGATAGAGTAAATGCTTGCCCAGGCCATAGGGGCAAAGCATCAATCACATATCACTGCATTCAGCAGCCGCACATTTTTATTTTTTCTCAAACTCTCTTGACAGCTTTTCAGACATGAACCAAATGGTCCAGCATGGTTCTCGTCAACATGCCCATCTTCACATCAACGGTAAATCTAAAGGTGTCATTTCACAGCGTCATTAAATAGCCCTCCCTGACCACACTGAAATCTTTATATAGGTGTAATGTCCTATTTTACTTCATGTTAGGGTTGGGTGAAAAGGACAAAAATTCTGTTTATATAAAAAAAAATCTTGATTTTTTTTTTTAGGTGGGTTAAATTTCGTTTGTAAAACAAAACCATATTAAATGCACTTATGACATACATGATGAATATAAAGCCTATCATCAGTTACTGACCAATATCTGAAATAAAGTGCTGTTCATAACAGAGTGTAATCAGGCTACAATGTAAACATAATGTATCAAAAATATATGAACATGTACCCTGTGACACAAGAACCAAAATCCATAAAATATTGAGAGAAAAATTGCAAATGACGACCTGTCGCATTCATGTTGTATATTGTCTTGGCTAAACTCAAAAATCGTAAAAATTGATCTGGCTGCTGATGAAGATCTGACCTTTTGTGGCAGCTCACTGCTCCTATTGTGCTAAATGCTAATGCTAAGTACTACATGTATTGCAATGGGTGAAATTCAGAGATCACATTTCTCTATAGTAATAATATGCAAGTTAACCTTAACTTTATTAGGAGTTTGTCATTTTTTATGAGTTCACAGTTCATATCTTTGTGAGCTCATCAGCTGTGATGTGTTCTTTTCTGCAGTATAGACATTTTTTTCATCATACAATCTGTAATGTAAAGTGGACTGACTAAACACTTTGAGCTGCCTGACTCTAGATTATAACTACAAACAGACTTAAATACCTGTGCAAGCCTAGCAACGATAATTCCAAAGAGCATAGCGGCAAAAAGAAAAATTGCAATGCTTTTAGACAAATACGTTGAAACCAAACTGGTGGAGGTGTCACTCTACTGCTACAAGCTGATGCAGATGTGCAAACATGTGTGTCAAGACTGAAAATAAGGGTGAAAAGATGCCACAATATGGAAAATACACACCTCCCTTCTGCAGCTCTGTCCTCTCAGTCCCAGTCAAATGACTAAACATAAAACGAAACGAACCTGATGGAGAAATAAAACCCTGTTACCAAGGAGTAAAGAATGTTCAGTGACTGACAATTACAGCTGTTAATATATAACCCCTGACCTGTCTGAAAATGTCTGGTAACCAAAATCTGTGCCACTGGGTGTCTCTTTTACAGCTTAAAAACACCAAAGTTTCATCTATTCTCAGACCATCTGAATTAGAAACTGCTGAAACATAATAGGGGGACTTTTACAGAGTGATGCTAAAAACAAGCACTGCAGCTTTAAGTATAACTTCTTATCAGCATAAGCTGTTTGACAGTGGCAGACACAGGTTGGAGGGAAAAAAAAAACAAAAGTTTGGTTCTTATGGACAGCTGCTTCTCAGTCCATACTGACAGAAAAGTAGCTCTGTTTCTGGGGAATTCTGTTGCAACACAAGATTACATTGAGCTTCAGTGCTTGTCAATATCACACACAACAGATGATGTGGTTAGCTGGCATCAACAAAGCAACCAGCTCCCATCACATGCAACTCTTAAATATCATAGTTTTAAAAAATACATAAGATAATAACATCGCATGTAGGCCATGCAATGGTACAAGAGTAAACCATATTTGAAATATTGTCCAGCCAACTTCACATTAAAGAAACACACAGCCGTCTAGCTTGCGGCTGCCAATTTACTTGTGCATAGTTGTTTATATTCCTGTATCTTGGAATAATTCGCATTGCTAGTGCACCTTGTCAGTTTCCCCGCATGCTTGCGCTTGGACACACTCTCGCCCGTACATACACACGCCATCAAGCCGCAGGGCGAAGGCAGCTCTGCTCACTCAAGGGGAAAGTGAACAGCTGTGCCTGTGACAGCTGGAGCAGTCATGACATCCCTTCACCAAATATCAGGGATGGCTTAGGACGCAATGGCGTATCAGCCGAGAGGGGTCCATTTACAACCTGGACGAGACGCCGAGGCTTTAGCCTGCGACCAGACTGAAGAGACAGAGCTCCGTTTTTTCCTCCTCGCATTTCCAGTGATAATGTGAGAAGTAATGAGTTTCTCCTTGGTCTGCGGCCCATATAATAGTCCCCCATTTGCTTCAAAACAAGCCCAATGGAGCAAATTAGATAATGTTGTGCCCGTGAAAAATGAGCTGAATACTAATGTTTATTTTTGGAGGTCCAGTTTCAATGAGTGCTCATCAGATTCTCACCAGAATCTCATTTCATTGCTTACATTTTCTAATCTTATCTCGAAAAACATGGTGGTAATTCACTCAAGAGAAAAGCATCTGCTAGATTCTTTAAATATAACAGCTTAGAGTTTAGCCTCTTTCACTTACTAACATCAGTGGAGTGTCAATCATGTCAATTTTCCTTGGCCCGCAAATACATTAGGAATGCAAAATGTTATCGCGCATAAACACTTTTTCTAATCATCCCAGAGTTTCGGTTTTGTTTGAAATATTAAAAATGATGGATGTTTAAAATATGTTCGAAGCAGTCATAATTGTGGAGGCAGCATTAAAAAATGAAATCAGTGTACTATGCAAATGAGCATAATCACCTTCAGCCCCTTTAGCACCAGACCGATTTTAATTACACCTTAATTTCATGTATAAATACCCCCAATTCAAACGAGCTGCTGCAGTAAGCCCCAGCAGAATAGACTGAGTGGGTGGACTGTATAGGTACAGATAATTACTAGTCACTGTTATGGACTCCTGATTATATGAGGTGGTGGCCAACAAAGTGTCTCCAAATACCACAGAATGAACTTCATCAGGGTGATAGATTAAAGTATATCATAGTTTTGACAGAGGTGTCTGGGAAACTTAATGCTGCTGAGGTACAGCCAGGAAAATTCTGCTTATGGAGATATGTCTTTGTGTTTTTTTTAATACACAGATTACAATTTCACACACAATAAGAATACAGGTTTACTGCAGTAGTTAAAACAAAAGCTGTAATGCTTGAGTAGGCAGCCAATTTTACTCAGCAGCAATTACAACAATTTATCACCCACAATCACCTTTTTAAATCAATTGGCAACTACAATGATATTCCATTAATTAGGTATTTTACTAATTTTTCTTCTCCTATGTGAGATTTGAAGCCATCATCACAGCCTCTGGAAACAGTTATTAACAATGTTTTCCATGGAGCACAATGAAAATAAATTTCAACTCTGTTGTGAATGCTGTGACCATCGATCTCTGCAAAGACTTGGGTTAGAAAAAGAAGCAGTGTTAGAATTGTCAGCGTATAGGTTTTCTATAAGTGTATTCATTTACTTTGACATCAAGATAAATAGTAATCGGTTCAATTGATATATGGCAAAGGTGTCCCAATACAATATTTAGATCAACCACATTGATCCTCTCCCCAGTAAGAACATAAAAAAGGTGGATGCTTATTTAGAAAAAAAAAAAACACAAACACTATAATCTGACAACAATTTCCTCAAATATCCTCCTGGGACCCAGCAATGTATTTTTGTCCTTTTTAAGGGACAAGAGTTTCACAGCTTTACTTAAAAAAAAAAAAGTTCACTGCAAAGGACATAACATAAAATAAAGAAATCATTAAAAATGTATCTGAAAAAAAAAAGTTGCATCGTGCTGTTTCTAATTAAGGTAATTATTTAATGTTAAAACTCAAAACCTTTACTTCCCTGGGTCTCAGGAGGATATTGGAAGACTGTAGGAGGTACCAGGCCTTTATTTGAGAGAGGACTGGATTAGAAGCAGACCTTAGTTTATAATTTCCTCTGTTTAATAAAAACAAACAATTCTATTTCGTGGGATAGCTAACACTTCACGTGAGTAATCCAGAATGACAAAAGCCCTCTAGTATTTCAAAGTACACAGACAGACAGATACATGAACAGCACAAGAGAAAACACTATACACTATAAATAATAAATTACGAGTATGAAAAGGTCTGGGTAAAATCTGGGCAAATATTCCAATTAAAAAGCAAATATTAAAAAAAAAAAAACATCCAGTACTTTCTGTAAGAAATGGTTTCACTGAGAAAAAAAAAACAAAAAACAAAAAAAAAACACACACCTGCAGTGACTGAGATTAGATAAAAACACTTTAGATGAGTGATCTAGAAGTGTTGAAAACAGCTGCATTACATTAAACTCATATAAGAATACATGCAGCAACTAGCTTTAGCATTAGGAATTGGGCTTAGCACCTGGTGTGTCAGGAACAGCGAGGTCCCGCTGAAGACTCTCAGGGACCACCTCCAGATCTTCATCACAGCCTTGATCAAGGGCACTGACCTGAGAATCAACCTACAATACCTGTTTTTGATGGCAGGGGTTATTACATGACAGACACCAGAAGTTTATCTAAGCTAGTGAGTTACAACCATCACACAATTCTATCTATGTATGAGGCCTGCAGGTTGGATCTCTTTCAACATGATTCATGTTCGCAATAAATTAATAAGATTACCCGTGTAGATAGTTGCTATAGACATTTTTATGGCTGTTAAGATAGAGGACAATAAATACTTGACTATGATACGAAATATCGGAAAGCACTGTATGTTACAGTGATTTTGTCTTTTCCAGTACATAAAGACATTTCCTCCATAAACTGATGTTGAAATTGGTTAAAAAATTAAAAAAAAAATCACCAGAATGCAGGAGATTATTTGTTTTCACTCTAAATATCCTGAAGACAAACCAAACTTGCATCCATGACATGTAATGATTATAGATATGATTAAAAAAGAATAAAATGTTCTTATGTTTGGTGTACTCTTCACAGCAACATATAGTTTGATATGAATGCTGTACATGGTCCAGGAAAAAATGATGACAGTGGAGGTGCGCTTTCCATATCAGATGTTCTAACAGTATGTGGAATTTTGTCGAGACTGGTTAATATATAAAGGCTTCCATCTATTTTTCCTGAGTGAGGTTATTTAAAAACCAAAGACTTGTGGTCATGTTTGTGGCTACGTTTGTGTTTCCAATTAAGCACAATTACTCTCACATGACTTTCCAGGCTTTAATTAAGTAGAGCACATTAACAGATATTACAGATGCTACCACAGGTTGACTTTTTCCTTTTGATGTAATGCTTGGAAATGACCAAAAAAGGTAGATGTGCAGCTAATACAGACATTAATGATACAGTACAAAGAACTATGTTTGAAATGAGCTCAAAGTATGAAGAGCAAAGCCGCAGTCCATCTTGACTAACCATTAAAGTTGAATGACTGAGTCTGCTCTATAAATAGAGTCTTTTTCTCCTGCAGGGACTGAAGATTGAGCATTGTTGAAAACACCGGAGGAGCATATGCTTAGGCACAGCTTGTTGCGGCCTCAGATGTTCCTTAACAGTTGATTTCCTCAAGTTGCATTTCTTTTTCACCACATTATTGTTCTAATTATTTTTCGGCACGTTCCACTCGGGTGCCTCATGGCCTGGACTGCACAAAATCAGCCTGTTTTTTTATTTTTCTTTCTTTTTTTCTATCCTTACCCCAGAAGCACCCAACACTAGGACCACTGAATGTCACCCCAGCTGTGTGACACATTGGTTCCTCAATGTTATTAAATGTTTTGAAAGGGTTGTGAAAGCTGATGGAGCATTTTCTTGCACCGTACTTTTGCAGCTAAATATAAATAAGATTTGTGCAGAGCAAATTTCCCACAGAGTTGCTCTCACAG
>JAPQRP010000012.1:15305835-15322159 GCA_037367295.1 Apogon hyalosoma | reverse complement strand
ATGACGGTGTTTCCACGGTAACTACGGAGCCTCTGAACGTCCAAATGGGTCATATCTGACGACCATGAAAAGACGACTAACTGTATTTTACACCAGTTATTTGCATGTATTGATAGAATTAGTGGATCAACGGGTATTAAACAGTTTAGATCAGTAGATGGTTTATGTCGGTGATGGATGTTTGGGTCTTTATGGGTTAAAATAAGAAAATATCTAGGGATCATAGAATGGTACAATTCTTATTTTAAGTAGAATATTCTTGTTTCAAGTCTTCATTGTAAGATTTTTTGTATATATGATCTTATGAGTTGTGTGTGTGTGTGTGTGTAGGCAAAACTGCATAAAACAAGTATAAATTTATTGAGGGCAAACAGTTCCTGTGTCCTCCGTACTCATCCTCCAACAATGTATCTTGTTTTGTTATAAATATTGCTTAAAATTAGTTGCAGTGTCCAAGTGGGGTAGCTCAAGATGAAAAATTATTGGAAAAAGGCAAATAATCTTAGTAAGATTAAGTCTCAATAAGAAAATCTAAAAAATGATCTTTTAAGATAAATATGCCAAGTACAAGTCAGTTTCTTTCAGTCAGATATTCCTTTTTTTGCAGTGTAGTTTTTCAGTTTTATGATACTGATATTAATGACCGTGACATTTGAAGGATATTCTTGTGGTTTTATCAGATTTTTGGTTATTTCAGTATCTGACTGAACTCTGAAGTCATTCATACTAAAGCGTTTCTTAAATCAAAGTGTGTTTCCTGTCTTGGATGGAACAGGTAACGCACACCGGACCGACAACCACACATTTAATTCACACCAAAGAAAAACCTTCAAGTACAAGGACAGGGTTGAATGCTGTGAGGGTTTAATGACTGAAGTTTACCTTTTGCATTTATCCTTGGACACAGAAGGACAGAATATCACCTGTGACAAAGTCTGAGGTTTAATTCTGTTAAAATAGTACATTTTCGTTTCATTTTCTTATTATACTTGTATGCTTTACAATAAAAATAGGCCCAAAAAAAAAGTCATTACTGTTAAAAAAAAAAAAAAGACTCTTTGACTATCGATGACCAGTACAATTCTGCTCAGTGATGGCAATTATACCTCATAAGTCGCTTTTCCTTGGACCCTCAAATTGCGCGTATGTAACAATAAAAATGTATCTAACGGAAAATCACAAATTTGCTGAAACTTGTTTTTCAATACAAAGTTTTTGCGCTGGCAAGAGGTGGTTTTTCGGATGTAGCGCAAATGGTATATAACGCAAAACTGCAATAGAAAGACCTTTATCTGCAACGACAGTCACGTGAATAAAAAAAAATAATAATAATAATAATAAATTGATGTTGACGGACATTACAACAAGCGAAGACGAAAAGTTTTAAGAGAAACACGGCGCGGTATGTGCAGGCACACCAGGAAATCAAACCATTTTTAAATTTTTTACGAGATAGAGGGGTAAAATATAATAATAATAATAATAATAATAATAATAATAATAATAATATCTGTAAATCAACATATTTATGTTCATCGCCATGTTTATAGAATGACTTCTGGTGTCATCTCGCGATAATAAATAAATCATCATATTTGTGATTTAATGGAAAAACCGACATTTCGCACTTCTGTTCTTTTGACATTTAGTAAATATCGGTAAAGTTTTGCGCAGATGTCCGATGGAAAAGCCACAACGGCGTCGTATATCTGACGTCTGTTAGCGTAACTCTGTATTTCGAAAACCAAAATGTGACGGCCACAGTAAAACCACAAATCACCCGTGTTTTTTCGACATTCAGTAAATATCGGTAAAGTTTTGCGCCAAAGTCCAACGGAAAAGTGACTATAGTTAAGTTTGTGAAGCTGAAGTACTGACTGCTGGTGTTTATTTCTTTTCAGCACTTTCTTTTATCTCTCCCTCACTCAACTTAACCCTCCCTATCAACAACTGACAAAGTGATATTTCGTAGTCGTTGGAAATGTGGCACAGTTTGTCGGTTGATAAGCCCGAGGCTGGCTCGGAGAATTTTAATTAGATAGATGTCTGTGGATTTGGCAGGAATGTCACCCCCTGTCACCGCTGTCTGATTAAGTGAGGTAAACACCTTAGTAATGGAGTCAGCCTTTCAGCGTGGGGAACTGGCAGCGTGTCATGATGTACTATTGTCGTCTGCACACGAGCGGACAACTGTCTTGTAATTCTCCTAAAATAGAAGCCGTGGAGTTAATGTTATTTAAAGGTGATGAAAAGAATCACCATCTGGTCGTGTAAGTGAAAACGAGCAGAGCACTAAGAGCTTCTACGTGTGTGGTTTTTTTCTTTTTCTTGATCAAACATAATCGTCATGTGACTTCCTATATTTACAACCAAAAATGCTGCCTTTTCCAAGTTTCTTTACCCTCTGGAAAAGCTCCAAAAGGAGTCCTTGTTGACACTGAGCTCAGGTAACTTTGTGTGTACTGTACTTTGATGGGAGAGAGGGGGGGTACTTTCATTAGGTTTTTAAGTAGGTCACTGTCTGTGCAGGAGTGCAGTCGATTTTATGGCTGCCAGCGAGAACTACACCTGGGAGACGGGGCTTGGCCTTGGATGTGGAACAAGGTTTATGGTGATGATCAGAAATATCATATTTAACAGGATACTCCAGGACGGCGCTGGGCGGCAGCACACTTTTATCATTCCATACCGATGACGTTTAGTTATTTAGTTTATTTTCAGTCATTTATGTCTTTCAAGCAGAAAAAAAGAACTAATACACTGACTGAAAAAGGCTCAGGCAGAAGCAAATGTGACAGTTTATTTATACATACATAGTCTTGAGTTCGATTCCGACACCAGTCGATGGGGGTGGGACCGTTCTGTGTGGAGTTTGCGTGTTCTCCCCGTGTCTGCGTGGGTTCTCTCCAGGTACTCCGGCTCCTCCCACCATCCAAACACATGCACTGATAGGTTCATCTAAATTGTCCATAGGTGTGATTGATTGTTTGTCTCTATATGCTGCGATGAACTGGTGGCGTGTCCAAGGTGAACCCCGCCTTCAACCATGAGTCACTGGGATAGGCTCCAGCGACCCGCTTTTTTTTTTTTTTTAAATAAATAAATTTTAATGTTTTATTTTAGTATTCTTTTTAGCCCTCCCCCTGAAGGGGAGGCGAGGGTATTGTTTTTGGTTTGTTTTTTTGTTTGTCTGTCTGTTTATTTGTCAGCAACTTTACGCAAAAACTACCAGACCAATTTCCATGACATTTTCAGGAAAGGTGCGAGGTGGTCCAGAATAGATCCCATTAAATTTTGGTGAATGCAGGTCAAAGGTCAAGGTCAACGTCACCAATAATGTGTTTTCGCAGTGATAAGAGATAGAGCAAATCAGGTAAAACGTTTGTGAGGGGCGGGGTTTGTTGTGCGTGGCACCACTTGTTTGTTTCTTTGTATGTTTGTTTGTTAACACTCTAGCAGCAAAACTGTTGGTTGAATTCATGCCACATTTGGTTTATACAGTGACAGTGACGCAGAATAGATCTGATTAAATTTTGGGAACAGTAGCTCAAAGTTCAAATTTTTTTTTAGGAATTGTTCAAATCTATTTTTTCCATTTACTTATAATGGGCAGAATTTCAAATGTCTGTAGCAGTAAAACTATTGGTTGAATTTATACCAATTTTGGTTTATAGAGTGCCAATGACCCATAATACATATAATTACATTCTGGGAAACTGGTCAAATATCAATTTTTTAATGAATTTTAAAAATCTTTTCACCCTCCCATTTAATTATAATGGGCGGAATTTCAAATGTGTATAAAAACATCAATTTTGTTTCAATTTACTTCAAACTTGGCACATGCATAGCTGACATCAGCACACACGCAGACATGATGACATCAGCTGGATCGACGCCAAAATAAGCTACAATATGTGCGAAGGGCGGGGTTTGTTGTGCCTGGCACCATTTGTTCAACATGTTTTCTTCTTTGATAGGTAGTGCTATGAGGCCATTTGTAAAATAGAATCATCATCTCACTTCCTTTTTAACTCTGAGTGAAGCTTCAATTAAAGTAAAAGTCAATAGATTGCCTTAATGGTCATCAGGCCGGCAACTGTAAATGCATCAATCAGCATTAATCAGCAGATCTCATTTAGATTCACATAACTGAATATCCATTAAGCTAATGCAGTTCATTTGAATACAACGCGCTGAAGGAAACTCATGTTGCTGCCGTGGCCAAGGACAGTTTAGTCATCTGGCTGCAAACACTGTGGCTGCTCCATAGACGATGAGTGCAGACTTTGTGAACCAAAGCATTTGCCATTTTCCCACTTTATGCTCCACTGAACTTCACATAAAGGTCTAGAATTGTCAGCAGTACTGGAACATAAAGCTTATTTTACTGTAAGATTTTGACAAAAAAACATTCGCTTCTATAGCTGTTTCACTTTTCCCAGTTATTTGACATTTCACTTGAGATCGGCCCTTTGTGAATTCTCCTTAATTTGCAAGATTAAAAGACGTTAAAGCTGTCAACCTACATCTTTAGATGTTGCATAGTGTGTACAGTATACTATAAAACAGCTTCTGTGACTAACATGGCTCATATAAAAATAGTTTTGCCCCGTTGGTTCTGAATTGTTGCACCAATACTCCATATTCATGTGCAATTTTATTAGCAATTGTCTGTCATGAAGTTATTATGCATAACACTAGCTCAAGCTCAGACTGAATAGACACATTAAGGTAATTTCCCGGCAAATGAAACTTTCACTGTCATCTTTTTTTTTGGTGGTTATAGTCAATGAGCTTTTTTTTTTTTTCTTTTAATAAATTATGATACTTTCCTGAGGGTGCTGACAGATATGTTTTCCTATTAACATCACGCTAATTGTATATTGAAGGGGTGTCAAACATTCAGTCATTCTCTGAACCCGCTTTATCCTCACTAGGGTCACAGGGGTCGCTGGAGCCTATCCCAGCTACTTATGGGCAAAGGTGGGGTACACCCTGGACATGTCGCCAGTTCATCGCAGGGCTGACATATAGAGACAAACAATCACTCTCACATTCACACCTATGGGCAATTTAGATTAACCCATTAACCTATCAGCGCATGTCTATGGATAGAGCCCAGAGCATCCGGAGAGATCCACTACACCACCGTGTCACCCAGGTGTCAAATATATGGGCCAGAATCTACCCAGGAAGGGTCCAGTCTGGCCCATGGGATGAATTTACAAAGAGCAAAAATTACACTGAAATATTAACAATCAAGGGTGTTGAACTGTTAGTTAGTTCAGGGGCTACATAGAGCCCAATGTGATCTCAAGTAAAACAACAAACCCCGCCCCTTGCATGTATTGTAGGTTATTTTGGCATGGATCTAGCTGATGTCATCATGTCTATGCGTGTGCTCATGTCAACATATCAATAGCCTCTATGTATGTGGCAAGTTTGAAGGAAATTGAAACAAAATTTATGTTTTTATAGACATTTGAAATGTTGCTCATTATAAGTAAATGGGAGATGAAAAAATATTTTAGAAATTCATAAAAAAAATTTGAACTTTGACCTGCTGTTCCCAAAATAAAATCAGATCTGTTCTGGGTCACTTGTTAGCGTGTTCTTTTGTTGGAAGCTCCAGGGATGAGTCTGGATTCAGCTCAAAGTTGACAAAGTTTATTCTGATCACAAATAAGATGGACTCTGCGCAGAGGACTCAACACAACCAGAGTCCGGAACCTCACATGAATTCCACATTCATTTCCCTGTGGGCGGTCTCACCCTTACAAATGGGTCTTTACCTTAGCTTTAGTTAACTAGATCAAACAGATGGTGGGGCCTCAACTCGAAGTAAACTTACATAAATAAATGAAAATGAAATATTTACAGTTACAGTTAATTTATATATGTAAATAAGATGAACAAATATGACCAACCTGAAATGATTTAAGAAAAATTAGTGCAATTTTAACAACATTCTGCCCATTACAAAAATGTTTTGTGCATTTGTAGATCCACTGTGATCTGTAAGATGCATTCATATTGTCATAATATTTAGAACTATAGTTATTTTTCTTGAGAAGTTTCAGGTTGTACTTGGTTGTTCAGGTTATTCACATTTTCATTAAGTAATTTTACTTTTTTTCACACTAAAACAAAGAGAAAAACGTTGATTATTATTGTATTGGTCTGCCCCACTTGAGATCACATTGGACAGTATGTGGCCCTGAACTAAAATGAGTTTGATGCCCCTGGTATATTGCAACCTACTGGCCTTTTCTAGTCAAATATTCGATTAAAGGTCATTTTCATGTGCTCATTGTCCCAGTACTGAGGTTTAATGACCATCTAAGTAAAAGGGGTCCATGTATTCTAAGCTATAGCAGTTTTTTAGTAGATCTGAAATAGGGCACTAGCAGTACGTTACAATAGAGATGACTTTCAGACTTTAAGCATAATTCCAACCATACTCACACATCACAGAATCAGAAAACCACAAATTTAATTTTTTATGCACAAAGGCCCTTGCGCGGCTCTCCGCTGTGCTCGGCGTCTCTGATCAGCTCGTTGTTTCGACCCCCCTTGTTTCCAAATCTGCTCCTGAAACACCCGGGAACTAAACAGTATGGGAATATGATGGGAGTAATCTGACAGAATATATGCAGTTTCATAAGACCAGCCAGGCAGAAAATAGATCAGGGGTTGAGATTTGGAAGGGTTAGGATGGGGAGTGGTATGGGGAAATAATGTGTCACTCACAGTGTAGCTTCTACAAGCAATGTGATGGCATGACCCACAGACCCTTTTATGGGATAAAACCTCAACATCTGTACCTTTCACCTTCATGTATTTAAATTTTATGAAGAGACTGCAACCGGAAAACGGGAGGACAGAACACATTAAACCAAAAAAAAAAACCAACTCATCGCTTTTTTTTTTTTAAGCTGCTGTGATATAAGCTAAGTCTTTCTGTGTGCGCCTTGACAGAAGTGAAGGTAATTACTGAAACATATGGATGGGGGGGTCCTCTCTTAACCCTCGCACTAATGATGCTTGCCATTACAGAAGGGCAAGAGAAGGACACATCTACCATTAAATGATACATCCCACTAGAGATCCATGACTTTTCTTTCACTTGTTGGAGAAAGAGAAGTGAGTTAAAAAGTAGAAGTCTGAAAAAGATCATTATTTCTACTGGAAAACAAGCGAGAGTTTATATTGTACACATAGATTATTAATAAACTTCAGCTATCTGTAGCTTACTTGAGTATTTTATGACAACTTTCCGCTTTTTTTCTTGAAACAGTTAATACGTTTTTAATGCATTTGGGGGAGAGCCGTATTTTGGATCCTCTTCTCTTTACCAGAGCGGATTTCAAGCTACTTTTGTAAAACAGATTATTCCCTCTGCATGAAGCAGTGAATATTGTGTATAAAAGAATAAAATGCATGACATAATGACAAAATAGACAAGAGACAAATACATTTAACAACGAAGAGATGGATGGTTTTGTCTATTAATGACATATTTGAAATGCCGATAACTAATAGCAACATGGTTTGTTTGTTTGATAACACTTTAGTAGCAAAACTATTGGTTGAATTCATATCAAATTGGGTTATAGATTTACTAGTGACCCAGAATAGGTGTGATGACATTTTGGGAAAAGCAGGTCAAAGTTTACATTTTTTAAATCTTTTTTTTCTCCAGATTACTTATAATGGGTAAAATTTCAAATGTCTATAAAAACATCAAATTTGTTTCAATTTACTTCAAACTTGGCACATATATAGAGGCAATTAATATGCTGACATTAGCACATGTATAGACATGATGACATCAGCTGGATTGATACCAAAATAAGCAACAATATGTGCGAGGGGTGGGGTTTGTTGTGCCGGGCACCACTTGATATAATATCAGATTATTATATATTTAGTATTTTTGGTGAAAATCAGATGTTTTTGTATATTTAATTTGCCTATTATGTAGATTTTCATAAAAGCTGAGACTTAATCCAAAGAAAACTGAGGATACATATATATATATATATATACAAAATTAACTGAACATAAAAACAAGTGTCTACATCCACTGTTATTTGTTAAACTACTTGGGTTTTATTGTCGAATCAAGATGACGGTGCTTCCCCAGGTCATATCTGATGACGTTGAAAAGTGCATGCTTTTCACCTTATTTACTTAAAAATACTGATAGGAATAGTGGATCAAAACGTATTAAACATTTTAGATCAGTAGATGCTTTGAGGGTTAAGTACAAGTACCTGTGTACTTTTGTCCCCGCTGAAAACAAAAGAATAAAGACACTGAACTTCAACTTAAATTCCACGATAAAACTTCTATTTAGATGTGGAAATAAACAATTGGTCTGACTCATTTTTTTGTGCTGTGCTTCTGTTCTATTGCTATTATTTAATAAAACTGCAGGAGCACTTCCAAATATATGAGTAAATAAATAAAGAAATCAACAGACCTTATGAGCTTATGGGCTTAGCAGTTGGCTATGCTTGTGTTCAGTAACAATGTAAAGTAAATGTCATGTTGCAGATCCAGCTCCGTCCATTCATTACAAACTGTGATATTAAACTGTCCAGGAATTATTTAGTTTCTTAAGTTCACATTCAACTTCTGTTTTAAGACCCAAGAAGACTTTATTGTCTTTGTACTGCAGTCATAAACAAAGAAAACGGCATTACCAAAGTTATTCAGCAAAATCCAGACACATAAATAGAAATGGTAAAAATGTATTCAGTAAAATTACAAAAACAAGACGGTTAAAGTGCTGATGTAAGTGGCTGTATGTATTCAGCTGTCTAACAGATCTGGGGAGGAGGCTGTTATTTGCTGCTAACATTAGTGAATGATGTTTTTTTTCTCAAATGGCCTACTGAGAACACCAGCTTTGTGGTTGATGCCCTTACTAATTCATCGTTATTAACTACATCATTGATTTTTTTTTAGTTTCTCTGCCTCGTACGCTGCTGCTCGCCGACATACCGCTCACCTCCTGATTCAGACAGACGATATCACAGCAGGGATCCTAATGCATTACTTACAAGGCAGCCTATTAGTTTTATACCACCCAACTAAGACTTCAGTGTTCAGCTGTGATTAACTGAAGATTCTACACATACAATTTATGCATTTTCATGTCAGTTTTAGAGGTTGAGGTTGTCGGGACGGTTTACCTGCTCTGACACTGTTACGGAGCAGAGAATGAATCTATATTTATCTAAAATCTGACAAATTCTCAGATACCTAGCTATAGGTTTATAGTTTGGTGTACTGAATACCCCTTAGCAGGTCATTTCTTTCGGCCATCCTGAAAAAGCTCATACAATGTCATAGTTGTGGTTTTGTTAAGTTCAGGCATCAAACCTTGGCGAGGGTGAAGGGTAAGAAAAAAAAAAAAGGTTGGGGAATGGTTACAATAAGAAAGATAAAGAGACAATGCACAAATAAACACAGTATGAATCAGGCAAGTCCATGAAGTTTGGTACTTCATCACCATAACCACCTCATTTCATTCACTTCATTCACTCATTCATTAATTCATTTATTTTTCAACCATTCAACATAACACATGCAAGTTCAAAATTTCAAATTAATTCATTTACACTCAAAAAGGAGTGGGAAGAAGAAAACTCATTTAATTCCACCCCAATTTCTCATCATCAATAGCTTAACATAATCAGATTTTAAATACTCACTGATGTAACATAAGTATGAAGACCTTGTATCTTTATACTGTGACCAGACCATATGTTTAAATATTTGATTTGATTTATATAGCACTTTAAATCAGTGGATATTTTGGTATCGCTTGTGTTGGGTGTCCAGACTGTTCCAAACTTCCTACTTACATCACCATGTTTTTGTCATCAATTTATGATATCTATGGATGCATGCTGACTTCTATGTGGCATCCAACATGACAGAACCTAAAGGTTAACCCTGTAAAGCCTGAACCATTAAATCATTGACAGAAAATTTCTGTTCTTTGAAACTGGAACATTTATTGGTCGTTCTGAACTGTCAACACTTTTTTTTTCCAAATACCAATTTTCATGTATGAATTTCAATTTTGTATCATATTTGATACAGTGGGTCTCAATGTTCAAATATTAGTATTTCTGAACAAACAAAAACATAACACAAACATGTCTAACAAATTGGTAATTCCTTTTCAAAATTGGCAAAGTTCTGCCTCCTTTCTCATTAATGACAGTCTTGTAGTGTCACTGGGAAGGCCTCTGGTGAATGAATTCCTCCCTCCTGGTGGATTATCCGTGTATTGTATGTATCTAATTGTATACATTAGGTTTTTCAAGAAAAAACAAATTATCACACTGATCATACAGAGGGTTTCATAACTAATGTATCAAATATGAGACATTTGGCATGATAGGGTTAAGGTTAAAAAGGTTTACTCATTTCATTATCCGTGTAGGGAAATTCAGTCACTGCGTTTTCCCATCCTAATACACACAGTTCCTAGCATTAGCATTAGTACATAGCACACACACTAGGAGTACTGAGCTACCACCGAAGGCACTCGTGTATCTGCTCACAGTCTGAGGATGTCTCTGCAGCTTTAATATGGCCAGAATGTAGTGGTTTTCTCCTCTTTTAAAGCATTGATCAGTTTTATATTTTGATGTTGGTGACATCACATGCAACAAAACATGTCATCCATTAAGCTGTTCAACACAAAACTAGATGTTTCTATATTATTTTCTGCCATAAATGGTGACTCTCTTGGCTCATAAAATCATCTTATTTTTTACATTCTATGATTAAATTGACAAATGTGTGTAACTGGTGATGCAAATCAAATGGGAATTAAAAAAAAAAAAATCTTGCCATTGACTGCTCATATTTTTTTTTTTCCAAAGTTAGGTCCCATGGGTCACAGCTCTTGACTTGGCAGCAATCTGTGATGCTTCGGCAGTGAGAACAGGCTATAAAAATCATACAAAACATTCTATGATCAGTGAATAATCATCTCAGTCATCTTATATCACATTATACAGGGCAACAAGAACATTTCATTTTTATGTTTGATGGAAAATTAGGTGGTAAATTATCAGAAGTGTTGCCAGTGAGAATCAAGTGGGTGGTCAGTTATTGTTTTCTTGCTAACTAACCCTAAATAACCTCAGCTTATTTGTACAACATATAAAATATACATTTGTGAAAACCTGCTAAACATCTGTGCTCTATTTCAAAGCATCCTGCTGTCAAGAAACTACTGATGGAGCAAAAAAAAAAAAAAGTTTGCACTCTGAGGCTGATGGTAGCGCGAGTTTGCCCATAAAATTACAGCAATTGCTTAATCTTTGCTACATCAAAGCCTTTCCATTGGCAGCAGATTCAATTTAACTCTAGACGACCCACTTCAACACCATTAACTTTCTTTGCTGAATGGGATCAGGGAAGATACCGCCCCATAATGCCGGCTCGCTTAGGGCAATTTTTCAGCTTGGAAGCTACAGGCCCCTCTCATGTTAATGGACCCAACAATTACCCTCCCCGGTCCATGCAAAACATGCGTACATCCCCCAGATACATCGCAGTGTGACCCAGCCAACTGGAGCTTTTGTTCATGTTGTCTTGTGGCTACGGGCAAAAGGGATGCTGCTGCACAATGGACTAAAAGCTTTGGCGGACGGCAAGAGTCCACAACACAATGGCTGTAGCCCGTCCAGAAGCACGAGTTGAAAATAGCTTCACTCCTTTAGCTATATGCAGAACTTACACAATTCAGCTGAAATGGCCTTTTGCTGAATAGAATCCAGCAGGAGCAGTAGTGATTTAGATGCCTGTTAAATATTAGTATTAGACCAAGCCTGAAATCTTAAGTGAATATGTTGAGCACGTACGGCATTTGAAAAAGCTAAACTTTATGCAACACCACAAACTAAGTTTATTGTATGAGCACTTTTGAGTTGTTCATTGCCTTGACACAACCTTACTGCGCTGTTGATTTTATCTGGAGGCAGTGTACCACTAGTCCAGCTGAGTGGGTGAAAGGAGGCCAGAGATTACATCTATTTGCTAATTTGAGCTGGAATTTTGATTCCATTAATGCCTGTAGACAGTATTAGGGAAGTCACGGAATACATGTAACTGCATTAAGTATTAAGGGGGAAAAAATGTTTACTAAGTTACAGTTAGAATTACAAGAGGTGGTAATCTGAATAGTTGAAGGACTATTTTTTAAGGCTGTATTATTTGCTCTAACTCTTAAAACAGCATCCTTACTTTCTGATAAACCCCTGAATTAAACAAAACAAATAATCCTTGTGGTCCACCAGTCTATATATATCTGAATTCAACAGTACATTATTACAGATATCTTACATATTCAGTGATTTTTTTAAGGAGGTTTGGTTACAAAAATAAAATTAAAAATTGCACTTTAAAAACTAAGTGAAAACAAAATGTTCCACAGCACAACAGTAAATCCTTGGATGTTCTTGGATTTTGTTTTACTTGATGCTGGGGGGAAAAAAAAACTAAGGTTTACTCATAGTTTTTGCAAGACATCTCTTGAGAGCAACTACTCATATAGTTTGTTTTCTTTGATTCAAGGACAGAGTGTCAATCAATAATACTGTATATGTTGTTCAGTTTTGTTTTGTTTTTTTTTAGTTTTTTTTTGTTAATTCACTGCTAGAAGTTGCGATACCTAGTAGGACCATGCATTTCTGTGTAGAGTTTTTCTGTTCTGTCTGCAATGCATTAGTTTCCTCTAGGTTATCTGGTTTCCCCTCAACATTAAAATTAATCAATTATCCTGTCAAGGCTAACATCTTGGTCAAGGTATTGATGAAGAGGAGTTGGTCTCAAGAGCTCAATGGCACTTCACTTCTTCTAATGAGCCAAATGCTAATGCTAAGAGTTAATGCTAAGTACTGTGTGTATTAGGACAAGTAAAATGCAAAGACTGAATTTCCCCACAGGGATAATAAAGTGAGTTAACTGGCTCATTTTTAACTGTTTACCAATGGCCAGATGTTGAATTAGCCAGCAAGATAAGAACAAGAGAGAAGAAAGAGGGCAGAGTAAAACCATAAAGGAGTCACAAAGGCAGCAAGCAAAGCACAACAATGTACAAAATGTATAAGACAGTATTCTATGAAAGTTTAAACAAAACCAGGGAAAAACTGTGCAAAGTGAGATGATGCAAACGATTTCTAAAAGATACTACTGATTGATTAGCATGGGATCTTAGTACATAGCAAAGATGAAGTACATGACAGGACACAACTTTTACAGACAGTGATAAAAAAAACAAAAAAAAAACGAAACACAAGAGTTGACAAGACAAGCATGCAATAACTAGGTAAGATGGCATGTCTGGCAGCCTTTTAGCCGTGTTTGTATGTGCAAAGGATTGATAAGATGCACTACCGTTTACATGTATTCTAAAACTGGGATGCTCCCTGCTTGTTTTGTATTGTGTTGTTTTCTGAAATTAGTTAAGTATTGAATGGGGGATGTGCTAACATTAAGAATTTTACATATAGAAATACACATCTGGCACGGCTCCTTAGCTATTAAATGTCACTGTTACTTGCAATAATAAGAAAAAAAAGACAACGTTGAAAATGTCTTACTTCCTCTCCCCTTTATTTTGCTAATGTACAATATTACAAAACAAAATCACAGTGATTCATTCTTTGTTCCTCGCCATGTTCTGTAATCACACAAAGCTGTTCACTCACTGGACAGGACACCAAATAAAGCTTCTATTGTAGTTTGATGTGTTTTGCATATAATTTGCATATAACCATAAAAACTGACTTTCCTGATAACGGGTTTAACATTAATGAACAGATGAATGGATAAATGATGAAAGAACAACTGCTACTAGCAAACAAGCATACATGTTTCTTATCTTTGACACTGTGCATCTTTGAGCCAAACCATTAGAAACATGTGTACTAAAGTCAAAAGCTGAAACAATGTATTTTTGCTGAATTTCATGAGAAAACAAAGGAAACAGCCTTAATTGCCGACAGTAACAGTCGTAAACAAGACGACACATGTAAACAGGAAGAATGAAAAAGGAAAAAAATACATCTGGGATGAGACTGTATTTGATCTGATGTTCTTATTGTGGAATTAAAAGGGACAGTTGACCATTTAAGTATTACATTGGCTTGAGATGTATGCAAATAAAGCTTTTCTATTGGCAGCGCTATCAAACAGTGAGTAATTTGTCAGAATACATTACAAGTCACATGTATTCTTTAATCTGTAGTGAACCACCATGTGAAAGGAACCCTCTCATCACCTCAACACTTCCCAACTGGGACATAGCACGTATCTTTGATTGGTTCATAATACTAGAACAGTTCTTACATCCTACTCTCACAGTTGCTAATTGAGACAGGAGAAAGGCTTCAGCCATTCCTTTCTTCCCCTAAACGAGTATTGGACACTGGAGACCAGATGGTCTGTCTGCAAATGTCACTGGTGGCCAGTTGTTACATTTGACAATGTGGGTTGATCTGGCAAGTATCAGTACAATTTTTGCTGCCTTCAAGAAGGAGCAACTGGGAAAACAGCACTTGGATTGATTTCATCCCTCATTCGGCACACAGCAAATATTTTTGACAAAGACATATGGTGGAGAGAAGTGCACAGCAGCAGGCTGGCCAGCCTCGAGCCTGAGCTGTTTTCACTTGATTGTTTCAGGCAACATGCACATTTAGACAAGCAATGTATGCAGAGCTCGCATGCAGGCAGGCAGGCACGGCTTTAGCATTAACACATGAACACAGACGCGAACACAGAAGTGATAAATCTCTGCAGAACCACAAATACTCCTCCCTTACAGAATTCTCCCATGAGCCTTTCTCTTTTTTCACCACATTACAGTGTTTACGAACACACCATATTGATGCACGTTATTGAATCATGTTCATCACCTACATGAAGTCAACCTATTTGTCTTCAGACTGCAACGCTGCACAGCAGATGTTTGCTCTAACATGTCAGGAAGGAAGCAGCAAAGCAGCCGCCAAACTCCACCTCAGCCACCCTGTCTTCAGCTGAACCAATCTGTGAGAAATAGAGTCTTTCACCTTCAGTCCATTTGGAATTGGGGGAACCAACCTGACGTTCAAAGTTGCTTGCTGAAGCAGAGTCCCTGTCTGGGCTTTGGCAGCTGGACTGATAGCCAGCCCTGTGGAATGGCAGCTGTTGAAGGGCTTTTTAAATTGCACCCAGGTTGATGGGTGGCTGTCAGGAGGGCAATGGACAGCGAATTTAAAAAAAAAAAAAAAAAAAGACAGATCTGGGGAGGGAAGAGTTGGGAGGACCATGACCCTGACACCAAGGTGTGCAGAAAAAAAGACATGTCTCAAAACCTGAGGAATATAAAGTGAAGGCAGTAAAAATATGGTGATGGCAGAGTGGGATTTCAGGGAGGGGTTACAATGACATTAGTGTTGGAATAAATGGAGCGCTAAGGCTTGTCATAGACAGGGTTATTTAGGTAGGCAGCCCGGCATCACTGTTCATCGGGGTTTGATATTCTCAGACTATGTTTACATAGAGCAGGATAATATCACTTTCTTTGCTAGCTTGATCGCCTGTCACAGATACAAATGGAAATGTCAAACGTTGACAGCACTCTCACGCTCCTTTTCATAGTGATTTACAATTGCCTTTGTGCACATCAAACCCAACCATTCTATTAATTACAATAGCTAAAGAATAAAATCGCTGTCTAAACACAAGAGTATTTCAAATTAAGTGGCATGCAAATACTGTGTTTTGCCTTTTCCAATGAGGTACAAGACGTTCCTAATGTGACTCTTTCAGCCTCACTGGCTAATCTTACATTTCTGTGGTTGTGCTGTGCAACAGATGGTGTTTTTAAGAAGGTCATCATCACTATTTCCCAGTTGTAACATGGGCAAGTTTCATTATTTGGGGGTATTTAAGACATAATCTAAAACCTATCCAGGGATAGTTGAACTGCGGCTGAACAGACTCGGTGATAGTGCAGCTCTCTATGGAGTATTTAAGATGGAAATGTACACTGAATAGAGTGTACACTGAGCAAACACAGCAGATGATCTCTATGAGCATTTCTATTAGTACTGTCAAGTATATTAACATGCTGAAAAGAGACTTCCAGTGTTAGTTACAGTTGCGGAAAAAAATTATTAGACCATCAAAAGTCATTAAAAACAATGGTTATGCAATCCAGTGCAAACTCCTGTGTGTATCATGTGACTAAAACAGACAGAAAAGAAAACATGGAATGAATAAAAGCACTGTTTTTGGCAGT
>JAPQRP010000012.1:15292570-15305735 GCA_037367295.1 Apogon hyalosoma | reverse complement strand
CCTTTAGTTGGACCAGGCATTAAAATTACCAAGAAATTGAAGAAAACAAGGTTGGTCTAATATTTTTTTTTTCCTTGACTGTATGTTTGAACAAAGTATTGCTGTTACTGCCTTCATGGTAAATAAAACTACACATTCACCCTTCCATCTCACCACATACTTGGTCAGGGTGTCAGTTTTTTATACACATTATCTCTGTAACTGCATTTTTTTTTAAGTGCTGGGTGGTCCAAAGACAAGTAGTTATGTTTAGGCTTAAAAACAACTTAAGTATGATCAGAAATAGGGTAGAAGGGATGGATAAATCAAAGAGAGAAAAAAGACTGGACATGCACTCTGATCTACAATGTCTATGAATGTTATCTGGGCTTAATCGGAAAAGCTTATTTCTGAACATTAGACTAGATCAATCCAACCTCAAAATCTATATAACCTCAAAAGATCATATCAGGTATAAGTTCACTCTTCAGTCAGTATATTTTTTTAAAATTAATTAATTACTTTTTTCTTCTCTTACTTTCTAGCCTTACATTATCAATTTTTACAATGTTAATTTACTATGGTAACACAAGTGCATCACATTTATTTATTGCTTTTAACTGCATTTGCAAGGTATTATTTTTAGTAGTAGTAGTAACAGTAGTAGTGGTAGTAGTAGTACTCGTAGTAGTTGTAGTTCAGTGTGCAATCCCATGCGCAAATAGTAATATAGTCATTTATATATATATATGACTATAAATATACAGTTGTGTTCATAAGTTTACATACCCGGACTGAATGCACATGGGATGGTCTTGGATGTTCCAATGTGACAATGACTCAAAACATAAGGCCAAGTGGACCTGTCATTGGAACAGCAGAAAAAAGTGAAGGTGAAGGAGTGTCCACCTCAGTCTGCTGACCTCAGTATCACTGAGCCACTTTGGGGAGGTGTCAAACATGCAGTTCATGCAAGAAAATCCAAAATCATAAAGGAACTGAAGGTGTTTTGCCAAGAAGAATGGGCAGCTTTATCATCTGAGAAAAGAAAGAATCTGATCCACAACTACCACGAGACTTCTAGGCCAATACAGAATATTAAGAACTAGGGCATGTAAACTTTTGATCAGGATCATTTGGATAGTTTCTGTTGTCAGTATGATTTAAAAAAGAGCAAACACATTTGTTTGATCAAAAATGGCTTCACCACACCACTATCCATGAGTGAAACATTTTTGTATTATTCATATTCTTTGGAAAATGGCCAAAAAAAATCACAACCTCTGCTAGGGTAGATAAACTTATGAGCACAGCTGTAGGTGTATTTAACTATAGATGCATATAAAAAAGCATCAAGGACTCTTACCATGCGTTTACATATTATTATTATTTTATTATATCATTTAAATTCTGAATAATAGAGGGATATTAGTGTATGTGTATAAACTCAGTGAGAGTCTGTCTCCAAAGAATATTATTGAGATTCTTTTTTTTTTTTTTTTTTGCATCGCTATTTACATTCCGTTGCACTATTCATCAGAAGGAAACAGACTGATTCCCTTCTCTTTGAGTCTCCAACCAACCAGCCCTATGAGCATCAGCCTGCACCGGCCTAAGCTACACTCACAGTCAATTATAAGTCATAAATCTATGAACGGAGGCAGGATCTCTGACAGGTGTCTGTCTTATTACCTGCTGATTTCTGCCGTGTACCTAATAATCATTGTCCATATCCCCCCACCAGTTGAGGATGCTTTAATGAAGGGATGGTTCAGACACAATGGGGCTTTCTCAGTTCTAGCTGTGTTTACGCCTTTGTTACCTTCCTCCTAATGCAAGCTATAACTGATGCGTAGTAAAGGCTCGGAGCGGGAATTAATTCAAAATGGATTTCTTAAGCTCAAGTGTATCAGATTTGCAAAATGTCAGGTTTCACACATAACAAGAAGACATGCAGACAAATATTAAGTTCACGGTTATTACAATAACAGTTAAAGGACGCGCTTTTATATCTGAGAATATAAAGGATTTGTCATATCCTGGCGAATGAGTGCACGGCTGCATCACATTCATTGAAGCCAGGAGCTGCTCCCATAAGCCTGTGCCTAGAACAGCTCCTGATTATACGCCAGCGAAATGGCAGCATACTGTACATCAAACTGTAGCCATTTAGTCTCAGTAACTCCATGATATAGCTTGCATATAAACTAGGAATAAATTCCCTTTCAGCATTTTGACAGCAGCTATTCAGATACTTAGCCCTCATACTCTGCAGTCATATTCTGCTGCCAGAATCAATTGCGCTGGCAACCATTGCCAAGCCTGAATTTTATCTCCCAGCTGGAAAAAAAAAAAGGGGGAAGGGAGCAGAGCAAGGAGACATGCTGTTTATCAGTCACAAGACTATTTCTTTCTCCCATCTCTCTCCATTCTCCTTTTGAAAGTGAACTTGGTATTAATCTGCAAGACCTTGAGCGCCTCGTGCACACAATCAGCGTTGATGTGCTGTTATTTCTGTTTTTTTTTTTTTTTTGGGTTAATCTCTGACCTTTTGAGTGCCGCCCATATTTTAATTAGTGCTAAACTAAAAAGCTGCTCAGTGCCCTCTCAAGCTCCCACTTCCCCTTTGTTCTCGCAGCTCCTTTTTTGTGCCCCAGTGAAGTTCATGGGAGATACACCACATTCAAGCAATGATTGAATATAACTTGTTAAGATGGGGTTTTTGTAACTCGTTGGAAAATTACAAGGGCTTAAGTGTCACACACATATGCCTGCCAAATGTAATGAGTGGGTAATAAATGTTTGGCCTTTACACTATAAAACCAACTGCAGCACTGAATTAGTTCTCAGCCCAGAGCAGCAGATAACTACAATGCAGGATTTCCATTAGCTGGTAATTACAGCTTTTTTTTTCCATGATAAAACTTAAATAAAAAAACAACTTTGGCCATGAGGTAATAACTCAGTCATGCTGCACATTGGAATCACGTCATCACCATGTCAGGCACTAGTAAAAGCATGTTTCCATTCAGGCACAAATCGTGATTTATGATTTGCACCTACCTCTGTAAATCAGGATGCGAGTCTTTATTTGTAAGGAAAAACCGAGGATTACCTTTTCATCATATCTCACCCTCAGTGCAGCGCGACAATAGAATATCAACGCAACAGCTTCCAGTCGTAAATCCATCTGCATTCTATGTTCGTTGACATGTCATAAGACGCTCCCGACTTGATTGTTCGACAAAACTCCACCTTTCATTTTAGTGTTTTCAGTGTTTTATTCATTGCAGATGGAAGCGGCCCAATGTCAGAAAGGTCATGCTGTAACTTCTGTCGCGTCTAATTTTCTTTGTGATCGGTTATGTAAATTCCAATGAAGCTGATATCCCCATATGGTGTTATTTTGTCAGATGATGTCATGGTTTTAAAATAAAGCCTGAAAATGACCAAGAAGTGGGTCCTGGTTTATATCTTTATATGCTATGATTACAATTCCATACTCAAAGGAAATAGAAAATAGAGATGAAAACATTATAGTTGACTGGAATGAATTAAAACACAGTATGTGAGTGCAGAGAGTAGAAGAGGTGAAGGGGTTATTTTCTGATAAAATGAGAAACTTTGCAGCCTGTGATTTTGGAACAGGTTCATCAGATGCTTACATTTATTCATTGTCCATCAACAGAAGCAGAAGAACATGTGCATGAGTTTTGGCTGCACAAAACTGCATCTCTGTTTGCTTTGCTCAGTCATTCCTGATCATATAAGCAGGCGTAGTCTATGTTTTAAATGTTTTAAAGTGCATCATTCCATTTAAAAAAGCAAAATATCACTCCTTTAACACAGATGATTCCACTAATTATCCCATCTACCTGGTGGAGGAGTTATACTCATCAAAATGGGCGGGTACAGTGAATGGTTGGAACAAATACATGGCAGGACTTTGACTTTATGGAGCTGGGATTCTCCACCTCTGATCATCACAGCTTTTACGACCGTCTCCATAAACTGTGTTCTAACATGTGTCTCTGCTTTCCTGCAGCTCTTGAACTGTTGGGAAGGTTGCTTGAGTGCTGAAAGGTAAGCTTTTCTTATCAACTCAGATGAATCATTGAATTGCACAAACACTACATACGCTCGACAACAAAGATGGGTTGTGGCATTTTGAGCTGGGTTTCCATTTCCTTTCGGTGTCAGGACTGTGTTAATGCTGGCTGCAGCAAAACGGAGCCTCAGAGGGGAGAGTGTGAAGGCCTCTTGCTCTTTTCTCCCCACTGTTTAATTAGCATGGTCTTGGAGACTGGGGTGCCGCTTTAGCAATCACGAATCCTGCCCAGCCAATAAGAACTTGTGTTCAACCACGTCTGACAGAGATAAATGGCATGCCACAGAGTCTCAGCCTCGCCCATCATCTCTGCTACCCATGCAATAGTGCATTGTGGGAAGAACAGAGGAGCTGCACAAATTTAAGTGTCTAAGTGGGCATATGGGTCATTCAATAACAACATAAATCTACGCGGGCATTGCTCGATGTTACAGCGTCGACAGCTTGTTTGCAAAATAATCTGCTCGAAGTGTGTGTATGATGTGTTCGCTCACCACGCACCCAACATCTGGACAACACTAAAAAGTGGTTCTGTCTCCATTTTTAACACCGTAAACCACAATGTGAAGTTGCAATAGAGAGGAGTTTTATAAGATTCAATTAAACGATGGAAATGGGTGTAAATTTGGAAGGAAGTCTTATTCATCCGTGCAGGATGACAGACAGCTTCTTCTGAAAGTAACAACATGGAGCATTATCTTGTCTTGTATGCCAGATGCCTTATTCATCCAAGCATCACCTAATTGTGTGAAAACATCATGTCATGTGGGCACACATCTGAAACTGTATTTTTATCCTATTTAAATGAGAAAAAGCAATGCCTTATGTCGATATTTATACATGTTAATGTTTAAAGTATCAATCGTAGGAAGTACCTGAACAAATGTGACAAGCCACTTGTTAACTTTTCAGTAAAAACACAACAGAGGACAGTCTCTACAGTCCCTTGAGTAGTGTCAATCTGCTGTCTGGACATATTTTAATGCTACTGCACTATGCATTTAATTTTGTAACTTTGTGTATATTTATGTTCTTTATTTTTATTTATTTATGTATTTCCCTTCTCCTCTTTGCAAATCTTGATAGATGAGACGTGGGGCTGGGTGTTGGGACTGGGGTTAAAATAGTTCATATTGTATGTCTATGTTCATTTTGTATCTATGTACTGTGGTTCAAAATTCAAATAAATATATGTTTAAAAAAAAAACATACACACACACAACAGGATTATGGAACACAACCAAGCACCTGCTCCAAATACCAAAAAACTCTCCACATTTCCAGCATAATCTATACTTCTACCAATAAAGGCTCAGAAGAATTTCACTGCATTTAACTGTACTGATTTCTTACACATTAATGTTAAACTAAAACTTTAAGACCCTAGAACTATATTCTGCAACAAAACACTGGAATTTGTGATGTCTGCAGAAGCAAAAGTCCTGTGAGGAATGAAATGATTACCTACTAATACTTTAGGCACTATTGTGTTATGTTTTGTGATCAAATCTCAACAACACTGCATAGATTTCAGTGCAGCCGGTCGTTTCAGTGGCATTGCGTAAACTATTGTAACAGTATCTTCAGGGTGACTGTAGCAACAACTGAGCCAACAATGGAGGAAGATGAAACCTAAAACTGTGAGTTTAAATTTCTGAAATCAAATATTACATAGTCTCCAGGTGAGAATATAATGATCTGATGTTTTCATAAATTTACCTCTAGTTTCGATCTGATGACATATTACATATTGAGACAGCAATGCTTTTAATTTGACCAACGTGTGACTGCATGATGACAGGTCATGATCACGGTATCTCCTTGGCCCATTTGGAACCTTGATAAGAGTAGAACTAAAAACAGTATCTAATCATCACTAAAATCATCATAAGTTACTTCACTGGAACCAGATAACTGTGATAAGTCAAAGTGCAAAATGCATAAAATACATCTGACTTGCTAATCATCAAGCTCACAATAATCAATAAATGGCTGTGGAACTGGAAGTCAAAGTCTGTCTTTCCACTTGAGCAGACTATCGACTGCTATCACCCACTATTAGCACCAAAACCTGCTGATACTGAGTCCATAAAACATTCTATCAACATTGATGAATCTTTAATCTCCAGTATAAACCACAACTGCCTTATTGTCATGTGGTAATCTATAACAGTCTTTATTACTCCGATTTTATGCACAAAACAGTTTGTTCATCATGAAACACTTTAAACTCCCTAAAATCTGATTAAAATTGCAATATGTGGCTTGTAATATAACAATATATCACATTATATCAAAATTTACCCCATTTATTCATGTGTACACGTTGAATTCAAGAGTTTCATTACTAATGGAAGGGAGAATCAGAAAATGATGAGGGCCGTTGTCGAAATATAACTTTATTTTGTAATAATGATCATATCAAATATCTTGCTGACATAATTCTCTTAAATGTCCTCCTACCACTGAATTTACAAAATATATACAGTGTTTTGACATAAATAATGTTTTTAAACAACAAGCAGCCGTCTGATTTATTCAACTCTCACTCAGACAGACAAAGGATTTGACATTTATTGTGACCATATTGCAAACTGTTACAAGCTGTAGGTGCACCGTGTCACAATGTAGTGTATTTCTGTCAAAAGAGGATTAATATAAACAAAATGAACAAAAACAATATTTGAATTAATTTATGATAACTAATCAAGTGAATTACTAGACAACATGACTTGCAAAGCAGTATTAACCCATAAAGACCCAAAACACCCACTGGTGACCAAAATCATTTACTGATAAAAAGTTAAGTAGCAGTTGATCCACTAATTCTATCAACACATATAAACAATTGGTGTAAAATACAGTTATTCATCTTTTCATGGTCATCAGATATGACCCATTTGGACGTTCAGAGGCTCCATAGTTACCATGGAAACACAGTCATCTTCTACAACATTGAGTCACCAGTAAAACCCATGGAGTTGGATCAATGACAGTGGATGGAGACACTTGTTTTTATGTTCAGTACTGATATATTTTACTGAAAAAGTCTCTTTTTCCTCAATTTTCTGTTTTTGATCGTATACCCCTCAATTTTAGTTTGAGGTTTTATGGACATCAGTCATGATCAGTGAATTAAATGAAGAAAAATACCTGATTTTCCCTCAAGAATGCAAAAATACTGACCATATTATTAGTATAAATAGTGATAAATCATTTAAGAAAAGTTAAAAATACAGAAAAAAAATCATTTGGGAAATGCCACAAAAGTATTACTGGGCATTTATGGGTTAATCCGTACTGCTTTGCATATAACCTTGGAATAACATGCTTGATTTATAATAACGGCTTTACTTTATATTCTTTTTTCCATATACTTCATGAGCTCATGAGGTGGTTTTTGCTTGTCACTGCAGCCGTTTCCCTTGTTTCAGCAGATCATGGTAAGCGACCAGTTTGTGGTAGCGGGGGCATAATTAGTGATAGGCTCTGGACATGTCATACTCTGTTAGTCAGCTTCGCTTTAATTCCTTTGTCTCTTCTCTGCTCTTAGCATTCATTCAGGCTGTGTGTTCATCTGTGTGTTTTCTTTTTTCTCTTTGCTTAAGCATTTTGCATGTGTTGTGCATACCCAGTAAAATTAATCAAACAGTATTATATGCAGGAGAGACATTTTATCCGAAATAGTTTGTCATTACATGTTTGTGCTTTCTGGCTCTTTTCGTGTCGCTGTTTACAGAAAAATTGGTCTGGTTCTGCTGTGTCTCACAACCAGTGATGTTTCAGTATTCAGCTGGCTCATTTTGGATATAATTATAGAAAACCTTTTTGGCTTTTCCACATTTCTTTTTAAGCAATTCCCTGCAGCAACAAATTACATAAAAAAAGGTTTTGTACGTTGCCAAAAGGTAGTCTGGTGATTATTGTCAAAGGAGGCTTTTTGGCATGATGAGTGTGTTTGTCTGTGGATGTGAGTGTGGGGTTTACAGAGGGGTTTCTCCATCTCGGCTCTTGATGTGAGGGCGGATGAAAGCCGCTTTGAGGATACAGTATGCGACTGGGAGGAAAAGCGCTTCCTCCACCATCTTCCTTTGCTTTCCTCCAATTTTCCCTCTCTCGTTTATTTCTCTCCTTTCGAGGCTCTCTCATTCTCCTGCCACTCTCCCCTCACTATCTCCTCTCGCCTGCTTCTCCCCTCCCCTCTGTTGTTTCCCTATCCAATTTTCCCTATACATTCAGCCCACTCTTTCCCCCGCCACAGCCTTCTTCATGCCTACATTCCTCTGCAAACGCTCTTCTCTGTGTCCTTTTTCTTATTCTCACTTTGATGCTAGAAAATGTAGGATGCTGGCCAAAGAGTAATGATTAGTCCCTAAACAGTGCATGTGAACCAAGATAGAAATATTAAAACTATCTACTATAAACTCCCTTTTGTTTGCTGTTGCTTTAAATCTGCAACTCATGCCAAGCTGTGAATGTATAAATGCAGAACAAAGGGTTCAGGTGTCTGCCCAAAGCCATTTGAAGGAATATTCCTCCAGCCACAGCACATGGTACCTCTGTAGATAGCAACAACTGTGCGTCTGTTCTCATGTTCTTATCACGCAACAATAGCTTTACAAAAATTACAAGTGTATTTGGGAGTAAACTTTGACCTTACAGCCTTACAACAGCCTGATTTTTACAGCTCTGCCTGATCCCATTATTCCTCAGCGAGCCCCACGAGCAGGTTCAACGTGCTGTTCGCATTCAATATGGAGAAACTGCGGTAATTACCATTACAAAAGCAGAACCGGAAAATATTCTCTCCAATGCAAACTTACCAAAAAAAATTTAATTTCACAAACTAGGTAATTTTCTAAATGAGTACTCTAAAAGGCCTTGCACTGCAGCAGGTGTGTCAATGATATTCTCCTGGCAATATTACAACACCTGCTCTTTGTACGTGCATATCAGATTATTTGTTATTGTCTTGTACCAGCATAAATGCTGGGTAATAAAGATTGCATCAGTGTTGTGTTGCTTTTACACCAGCCCTTTATTCTTTTCCATTGCCACTCAACATCAGACAAACACTGACTTATTTAGATCCATCTTTGGCAAAAACAATGTCAGGAGCCAAAATGTCCCCCAGACCTGTTTTTATTCAGCTGCCAATTGGCTAAGTACAATACAAAACAATGCCTCATGTATTTTCATTTTTAATAGAAGACGACTGTTGTGGTGTTGGAGATGTTGTGCACATGGTGTTAACATGACAATACAAGGGCCACTTTATGAATACTGATATTCTTGAAGGGATCTGAAATGCAGACGACAAATCTCAACTTAAATCTCAACAAATTAAGAAAATAAAATTATAAATGTATGTGTATATCCATTCACTACTGTTAAGTATTATATGGCTTAGCTGTTTATCGTCATTATGGTTTAAAGGAGTGATATTTTGCTTTTTTTAAATAGAATTACGCATTGTAAAACATTTCCCTGTGGTCTACATCAACTGTAAATGTTACGCTTGAGTCTGAATTCTTCATTAATTCAACTCCACAGGTCCATCTTCATCCCTATTTCTGAGTAATGACACCAGAAAGGTGGTTTTGAGCGCTGGCCCTTTAAATGCAAATGAGCTACTTCATGTGCCACCCCCTCCAGGTTGTTGACTGTGCTGCTCTGTCCCGTTCAACCAACAACTGAACATTTTAGGTAATCGGCTCGAAAGTTTGGAAGTCTTGACCTTATATGTGCAAATGTCGTGAAGTAATTAGTTATAGATGTAACAAATTAATAAGGAATGAAAAGAGGTTGTATAAATCCACTCAATTTTGGCTAAAATTAATATAAAGATAGCTTTGCAGCAAATGGAGGGTTCAATTTCAAACTTTTGGATCTATTAGGGTCCAAATACACAAATAAATGAACCAAAGACCAATAAAAGTGGGTTTAGCAAAATATGAACCCTTTAAAAGTTAGATAGATTCAGTATTTCACACAATAACATGTACCTGCTAGCTTTAGTTTTTCTCCCCCAAACTGATCATACAGCTATCTAACTATTCCACAGTTTTGCTGAAGTCTAACATTTGTCTCTGCGTGTTTTCATACATACTGGTGTTTTGTCGCTGTTTCAGAATCAGGACCAGGATTCATTGTAGGGATGAACTGATACATACGTCAGTATCTAATACCAGTATTGGAGTAGAACGGGGTCACCAACCCTGGTCCTCAAGATCTACTATCCTGCATGTTTTTAATGTTTCCCTCTTCCAGCTCACCTGACTGTTGTTATCAGGCTTCTGCAGAGCTTGATGATAGGCTTACCATTTGAATCAGGTGTGTTGGAAGAGGGATACATCTAAAACATGCAGGATAGTGTTTGTGACCTCTGGAGTACACAGTGTCACAGTTGGCAGTAGGGTCAGGTCAAGTGGTGACATGGTTACATGTTTCATGTTCAATGGGCTCCAATGTTATACATATATAACCTATATCAATGTATGTTACATATTTCAGTAGGTATTTGTAAGTACTTAAACATAGTAAGGATGATCTGGGGCACCGTAAAGGGGGGTTAAACATGACAGATTCATGGGACAGATTTCATGTAAGCAGTAAAAGAGAGGCATAGAAGCCGGTGGTTGGATGTCCAAAGTTAAGTTTTACTTTTGTTTTCACACCAGTTGCGGTTATTACAGCACTTATGAAATGCACCCCTATTCCTCCAATTCTTACAATATGTATATACCGCCCCACCCCCCCGCTTTACCTTCCATGGGGTCCACAAGTGGTAGCAGCATCCCAGAGGATGATGACAGCACAAAACAAAATATTTGACCAAAAATTTTTTAAAGTGCTTGGTGACATGGTTTCATCAAAATGTCACTGATTTTGACAAGGTTTACACCAAAGTGCTTAACATACAGTTTCCACAGGAAATTCACTGAAATGTGTCTATGTGTTAAATAACATATCAAGCCACACTGATGTCAAAATTTAGGAAAATTTATTGGAAACTTTTGGACTTTAACATGGTTTCAATACTTGATCCAATTATGATATAAGGACCAAAGTGTCTAGAAAACAAGTCAAATACTTTTTTAAAACAAGCATTTATTTTACATCACAATAATAAGTTAACAAATGAGTGCATACAGGACAGGATAAGAGCAACTTTGATTTTTCTCGTAGATGTGCGTGTTCCCTTTACCTGACCCAGTAGCAGATATTTGTTTGTTTCTTTTTGTTTTTGTTTTTTTTTTGGCATTAATTTGCACATTAGAATCTGTATTCATTCAAAACATAATCTGATGAAGGGCTGAAATACTGTAAAATAGCAACTATTTCTTTATATGTACAATGAAGGTTTCTTTGTTTTAGGGGGATAAATGACAACAAATAACAAAATAAAGAAACAGAAAGAAACATCAGTATTGTATTGGCAAAATACTTTAGCAATCGGTGCATCTCTGGATTATTATTCAGTAGGTTTTCACATACTAATAATTTGCTTTGGTTTGTTGGTGCCAATGTAGTATAAACACATGACCATAGTCCACACAAGTAAACACAATATAGAGTGTACAATATCAAGACTGAAATAATATAAATACAGTATACAATGATGGAAGTGACACATTTAACAGTGCTGGATTTAAAAAAGTGAATCATAGTGGAAATCTGTCTGTGTGTCCTCCATCTAATATGGATTTTATGTTTCTTGTATTAATTCAGTTCGGGGTGCACACACACAGACACACATAACTGTTTGCTATATCTGTTTCCACTGCACTTATTTGCTTTTGCCTTTTGAGTCACTAACCTTTCCATATTTTGATGCAGTTTTCTACATCCCCCCCCCCCACACACACACACACACACCCATATCACAATTTTCATCTTAACCCATAAAGACCCAGTGCTACTACTGTAGTAGTTCCCAAATCAATTTTATTCTCTAACCTTTCTTAAGTGATTTTTCACTGTTTATTATAACATTATCCTCTATGTTTCACATTTTTTTTCAGTAAAAATCAGATATTTTTCTATGTTTCATTTACTGATCATGTAAATATTCATTAAAGCTCAGATTAAAGTGGAGGGTTATTATATTAGAAACAGAGAAAACTGGATTAGTGGTTCCAAAGTTATCAAACACATATATTTTAGATCAGCATATGCTTTTGGACACTGGTGGATATTTGGGTCTTTATGGGTTAAGAGGAAATACTGGATATAGTGCTGTGTATATTTAAGCAAATGTATGACACACTGCTTCATGGTACAGGTGATTTTCAAAGAAATTACTATAAAATAGATTAAACATCTAACAACACATTTACAGATAAATAGATATACACAGACAGCTAAATATAAGATGTGGACCAGTTGATGTGCCCATATGGAACACATCATTCTGTCTTTTGTGAATAAACAGTAAAATAGCATATATTGTCATATTATATTTCAGTTTCTGACCTGGTTTAAAGATTTTATGAAAGGAAACCCTGACTTGTAAAACTCATCTTCTCATCCATTTAATGAAAATCAGATTTTTTCTAAATCTAACTGTACCTGATGTACATGAGTAGGGGCCTTTGCCTGTTAATCTACATGCCAAATGACAGATGAACGTAGACTGACAGACATTATCACATTAATCCCAAACCTAACTTTCCCCAATCTAGGATCTATGACCACTAAAAACATTGTTACAGGGTCTAAATCTGTATTTCCTCTCAAGAACATGTGTCAGTGATGCTTGCCAAAGTTGACAGTGTTCACAGGAGGGGTTGCCAACATGTTTTAATTTATTTTTAAATAATTTTTAAATGAGGAATAGTTGAAACACTGCATGTACTGTTCTGTATTGACAGTTATAAAAGGAACACATTAATATTCAGGCCAAGTATTTTGTGCATTAGCACAAGACCAAGGAATTTTTCAAAAAGTTGTATTTGGAGCCGCAGAAAAAAAATATTAGACCATCAAAAGTCATCAAAAACAGTGGTTATGTAATCAAGTACTAACTCCTGTGTGTATCATGTGACTAAAACAGACAGAAAAGAAAACATGGAATGA
>JAPQRP010000012.1:15214655-15264415 GCA_037367295.1 Apogon hyalosoma | reverse complement strand
CAATTTATTATAATCAATTGAAATATCGCAGTGATTGAGGACAGAAGGGAACTGAGATGTTCCAGAAGCCACTTGTGTGTGTGTATGGTTTAAAGCATGCAAATGAGTGTGCATGTGTGTTTGCTCAAGCAATTCCCAGTTTATAGCCAGTAAGCACTCTGGGAGAGTGTACCCCAGCACCCCCACTGTCTTATATGTTTTACAGTTCCCAGCTCAAACAATTAGCACTTGCCCAATTTTGACACAGCACAATTAACGCTGTCACCACACGTTCGATTTCCAATTTTGCTGTTGCGACAGCAGTGTTCAAAAGAGGAGACAAAATGGATATGCACGAAGGTGGTGCCCGGTTTAAGTGCTGCTATCCAAAGTCGCTGAAGGGAGCATAGTGTTTTAGTCACGGAAACACAGCGATGATGCGGCCATCTTCTCACAAACCTCGAGCCTCGACTTTGTGCTTTTTTATTAATTTTTTTCTGAACTCGTCAAAATAATTCAAACCTTTTTGTTAAAAAAAAAAATATATAAATAGCAAAAAGGTATTTTCGTGTAAAAAAGGAAATGAAAGGGGAAAAAAGACAAGCTTTTCTGTGCTATTCACTAATGTGTGTGTGTGTGTGTGCGTGTGTGTGCGCATGTGTGTGACGGATACAAACAGTTCATGGCATGCAAGCCATTAAATTGAAAAATGATATAAGGCTTTAGAAACTGCCTATAAGGGAGTTGGGCCATTTTTGCTTGCCTACTTTTTTCTTCTGTTTTTGTGCCTGAAGCTCATTCGGAAATCATATCCAACATTTTTGGCAGTGTCTTGGAGGGAAAAGGGGATATTTTCAAGGCTCAATGTTACAGAGCAGTCCGCATTGTATTTAGTACATTTTATTAGTATTATATTTTTTCAGTTTCCATGCACCTGGTGGGATGAATTGAATGCTGCTGCATAGTTTCAGTGAAATGATTAAGCTCAGCGACAGCATTACAGAAGTGTATATCTTACATTGAAGGCGTCTTGAAGGACTAAGGGAGTTCTGAATATTTCCTATCCAAGTCCCTCTTCAGCACAAAGCCAAGCCCTCTTACAAACAAGCGTGGTTGCAGCTCACAGTCCCATTCTCAGTCAAGGAGCTCTGACTCACTAGTCTATTTTCTAAAGTAAAAAAAAAAAAAAAAAAAAATTGAATGAGGAAAAAAGTTTGTTTTCTATCTGTGCATATGCGTGTGTATGAGTACTACTTCAGGAATTCCAAGGCCGGGGCCCCTATTACAAGTGTGGAATGAGAAATCAACACTTACACTACAAAAATGGATACGTAAACATAGAGACCACAATTATCAGGCGCCACGGTGTTGGAAGTGGAGGAGATGGAGTGCCAATAAGTCTGTTAGCAATCACCCCCTCTCACTGGCTGCCCTCTGTAATCCAGTGGGTGTATTCTACCTTATTTTGTGCCAGCGGCGGCCCTTAACAACTACCCACTGACTGGCAGGCAGGCTGGCGGGGTGAGGCGACTGGCGGATGCAGGGGAAGTTTAACTGGTAGAGGTCACATTGGGGAGAAAATTCATGGCAGTGGTCCTGTAAAAATACAGGTTAGCATGGCATATGCCTTGTCGGTGTTGCATCTACTGCACAGTGTACGTGTATATATGTATTTTTATGTGTGTGTTCATTCAGAAGTGCATGTTGCTTATGTTGTGTGCCTGTGCATCAGGGTCCTCCAGTCCACTACAAACCTACTTCACAGAGGCCGACTTGATGCCTTGTGACAAATGAGAAAGCAGTTTGATTTCGCACAACACTGAGCTCCACCGCAGCATAATGAAGTGATCATGACTTTACCCTTGGTTCACTTTGGCCCAAGTCCCGCTGTGTTTTTTCCCCCCTATTCAATCGCTTCAGTCACTTATTTACTTGGCAAGCATTTCCTCCCGTAACCTCTAGTACTGCATAACTAGCGTCAAGGGTGGGTTGCTTGATAAAAACCACTGCTACGGGGCATTGGTTTTACACATAGGGGAGCGCTAGCAGTTTTTATTGATATTCAAGTTGCCACTAGGTTGGAATAATAAGAAGCCCATTTTCACGCCCAGGCAAAATCACCTCTACTGTCCATCACCCTGTCAGGGCAAAAAGCTTAGGCGTAAATATTATTTGGCAGTGGAGGAGGCACAGGGTTGTAGCCAAGCTTGTTCTTTCCTGTTTATGCCTTTTCCATCTTTTTGTTGCTCTTGTTTTCACTTTCTGCTCATTCTTATATTTTCCTATGAAATGACCAAAACACAGTAGCTTAAAAATAAGTCGCCAGACTTCACTATCCAGTTCTTTCATTCTGATTTCCCTTAAGGTTGTTTTGTTTTTTTTTGTTTTTTTTTTGGTATGATCCCGAACATGCAAAGCCCCGTGTAGCTTTCAATGTACAACACAGTTACGCTTTGCCTCAAGGCTCTGCCTCCAGGCTTCGCGTACAGGGGGAGCACCGACGTGTCAGAAATGGGGAGGACTGCTTTGCTGCCGCAGCTGTCCTTTGCTTGCAGATTGGGTTTCAGGAGGTATGATGGATGCCAAACGCCTGTAGCCAGTTGTGAAGACATAGGGGGAGGGAGTGCGCCGGTATGGATTTGGATCAGGGTTAGTGGCACTGGCGGAGGATTGGAATTCTGCCCTTGACCTCCATTTTAGATCATCCCCCGCCTAGCAACTAACAGCCTGTCATTATTAGCACTAGAAGAGTTAAAACTAATTAGTCGAGAGCTCAAAATCTCAAGTTAGACATTTTCGTTTCTAAAGTTGCAACATGACAACTACAATCAAGGTGCAGGGATCTAAAAATACTGCCTGGTGATATTTTTAAGGATTGCGTTGCAACCTAAATCCTTATTTCTTTTTATGCTTTTCCTATTGTCTCATTTTTTTCTTATCTTAATTTTTGGGAGGCTGAGAGCAGAATCCAACCGAGGTTCATTTGAATAACTGGCAAAATGAGGAAATAAAAGCTTGGGGAAGAAATGGAAGTGGCTGTGGGCTCTGTGCATTCATGTCACACAGCTTTATCAAATTATTCCACAATAGCAGCCACACAAGTGATGGAATTTCAATTAAAGTATGACAGTTTTAGAATTTGTTTCTGCTCGCAAGAGAGCTGGTGGGGGTTACGTTTCATGGGTTGGTGGGGGGGTAAGTGGACGGCTGGGAGAATGTCGTACAGTAGACATATTTTCCAGTCTGTGTTCTCTATATATCCGCCTCCCCACTCACTCAACGCCTATTCTCCATCAAAAGGGAATGACTTAGCTGAAACACTTTTGTTCATTCTGTGGTTTGAGCCTGGAGCCAGGCAAAATGGGGTGTTATGATAAAGGTCTTTGCAACAAGAAGTCAAAAATAGAGCCTTTACTTGATAGGCTCTTTCCAAGAACAATTACACTACCTGCTGTGCCAAATAGAAGGGTTCAAGAGATAAGTGCAAGGGAGTGGTGCTCTGTTCAGACTGGTGGCTAGCTTGTAAACGGGGAAAAAGCAATGTATATATGATCCTCAGGGACTGTAAACTGTTTTGGAGTTGAATGTTTAACATGTGCAAGATTGCAAGCACACAAAAGGATGTGGAGAGACTAGAAATGTGGCAGAAGTCACACTTCCAATCACAAGGCATCCAAAATTGCTGAAATAAAATAGCAAGTAAGGCTAAAATGTTATATTAAATAAAGTCGAAGAACAAAGGTGGCTAAGATTTGTATATGTCCATTTGCATTTGTCAGTCAGTGTCTCATTGGAATTGGGTAAGAGGAAAGAATTCCATTAAGAAGTGCAGTGACACTGCCACAATAGCAATTTCACGAATGAGAAATGCATTTAATAGTGGATAGATTTTTCATAATTTGAAAGAGTTTTGTGCCATAACTCTTGAAGTGACACATGTTGTAATGGGTTCCAGTGCATCTGGTTTGCTCACAGACTCTGGCCTCTACATGCCTTCTGAGAAATGTTGAAACCTGTATGGATATCATTCAAGCCATGCAAAGAAAACTCAGAAAACTTGTGGAAATTTATAGCAACATAAATATTTGTTCCTCTTATTTGTCATCCATCCTTCCTTCCCCAAATTCAAGTTTAGATTTCTGCATCACTGCAAGATTAGGAGTCAGTGTATAAATTCTCTGTAACCCCAGCATTCTCTCTCTACTCAATCTGCAATTACAGCTAGCTGCTTTGAAGAAGCCAGGCGGAACTAAAATGACTTTTCATGTCCGGTATAATGACTGCCATTTGGAAGCAGACACAGAGAGAGGGAGGGCGAGAGAGAGAGGGAGGGCGAGAGCGATGGAGCTACATAGGAGAGAGTCAATAGAGATCAACGGAGAAGGCAGAAGGAGAGAGAAAGGGGGGACAATCAGTGGAAGAAAATGGCTTAGGTCACCTCTGGTTTTGACCAGACGGCACAAACCAACCGCCGCTCCCCTCAGTCATTGCTCACAGATGAATCTACATTTTTTTGGTCCCTTTTTATTTCCTGCTCTGCTGCTCGCTCAAACTTTTACCCTCTCTCTTTCCCTCCGTCTCCATCTTTTCTGCCATTGGTCTCCATTCATTTGCCATCAACAGAAGCTTAGCAGCTTTAAGGCGGATTACAAGATGAAGTGCAAGAGAGAGGTGCTGTATATTCTCTTTAGGGTGGACCACTGCTGCCAAAGGCCAGAGCTGAGTGTCATCACCTGGGCTAGCAGCTGGCTATCTTTTACACTTCCATCGCTAATGAGGCCAGACAGTTAGGGCTGAAGTTATAGCGCACGCTGGATGCTGTGTTGGTAATCTATTATTTAGACTCTCGTGGGGAGGCCGGTCTCAAGAATTTCATGCATGCATTTTGCAAAGCAAATGGAAGCCCTGGGGGAATACAGAGCTCTGTGTGGGAAAGGAATGAGCGCGTATCAGACATTAATGTGAGCTGGAGCGCTTCCTTGTCCTGTCTGTTTCAAACAAGACATCGACTGAGAGGAAAGTTATTTGTATTTTGTAATTTTATTTTCACCATACTAGAGTGTATTGCTCGTACAGATGCGCTTCACTGGTGTTAGCAACACTGACAACTTCATTTGCTGCTTTGTCTTTTCCATTCACCCTTCCTTCCTTCCTATAATTCTTCCCTCATTGTGATATTTTAGGGATGACAGATGAAGGTTGTGCTTCAAACAGTCGACACAGAAGAACGGGTATATCTTTGCGTTCTCTTTTCATGTATATTTTAGGAACTATTTCAGAGGGGTTTCGAAGAGTTGCATCAGTCTGTTATAGATAACTCTGCGCAGACTTGTTTATATTTAGTCAGGCTAGAAAACTATGGCGCTTATGACCCCAGCATTGTATTTATAGGGGCTGTGGTGGTATGTTTTGAAATATGCAATTCCCAGCAGTCTTGTTCATTGAAATTGAATATGAAAGCTTTAATGAGGATATATTTCTAAAAGTCATAAGACAAATTACAAATAAGATTTCAGGGCATCAATATCCACTCACTTTTACAGCCCTGTGAACCCATTTAGAATTTGGCTATATTTGGAGCTGTTCATACGCAAATCTACTGGGAGATGAGATGGCAACAGATAAACATAGAAAGGTAGTTTAAGCCTGCGCTGTTTAGCAGACTTGGGTTACTCTTAAATGAAGTTAATGCAGAATGGATCAAGATACCGCAAATAGCTTGGTGTTAAAGATAGTAAAATGAAGCTATACATACCAAAGCCTGTGAAGTCACACAGTTATTCATGACTTCACATGTAACACTTATCCACATCATGATATTTTAAATTTAAGATTTACCATAGTGCAAATTGGCCATATGATGAAGACAGGAATGGTTTTAGATATGAAGTCATGAGAGTTAAACATGTTCACATGAACATGTTTTTGGGGTATTTTAAAGTTAGAAAATGTCAATGAAACACGTGCTCAACTTTGTGCTCACTTGTGGTTTTTGCCTTTGTCAAAAACACAGACATCTAATGCACGTGACTCATCAATTGAAATAAACACAACACAACCAAAATAACTCTATAGTAGCCTAGACCACCACCTTCTGACAGCAAAACACCACCAATTTGTTCACTAAAAACTGCATTATGGAAATGCACATAAAGCTTATTTTCTTTACAGCAACTTTTCAATACGTCACTACAAGTTCACTTTGTCTCTTACAGAAACAGAAGAGAAACTAACCACTTTGTACTGTATAGCTGGATGACTAACAGTACAACAATCTACTGTCGAAAAGTAACCTATACCCCGTTAGTGATTCACTTTATTAACATGCAAAATTTCAAGTCAACATTACTGACTTCTCACTTGAATGTCAAATTTACAGGTGCAAACTTTGCAGAATACCATCATCCATCCATTAAATCCCTGAAACCTTCAGGCGACAATTCGCTAGAAATTCCCTGACCTTGAATACAAAGATTTTCCACTTAATTTCTGTTCAAGGAAGTCCATGTCAGGTATAGGGCAGTGTAACCCAAGCTGCCACACTTAATCCTCTACCTAGCCGTACCTTGTCCTTGCATGTGTTCTCTTGCTGAGTTACCCTAAAGAAACATTCCAGGAGAGTTTTAGCACCACTGTAACTGGACACCATCATGCCTTGTGTGCATGTTTGACAATGAGAAAGGGAAAGTTTGTATGTGGGAACAAGAAAGCCTACGCATGGCCTTCTCTGTTTCCTAAATTGTGAAAGATTAACACAACATGCTACTTGGGTTACATGATGTCAGGCAACAAATGAGCCAGAGGGGAGCTATGAAGCAGCAAGGGCTACTCAGAGGTTTAGTTTAAGACAGATTAACTGCAGATTGTGCATGTAGATACGTGTATGATCTTGAGATGAGGAAATTAAGGATGAGAGAAAGAGAGATCCTTACAGACTCACATAATTAAAGAGAGTGGAGAAATAATTGGGATTTCTGCAGAATGTAAACAGAAACATAGCAATTAGGGTAAGGTGGGATTGCACACATACGCATCGATGGACTTAAATACATCCAAGAAAGATAACTTTGACACAAATGAATACTTCAAAAGCATCTCATAAAAAAGCCAAGTAAAACTGTTACTGCAATTGAAACAGATTTAACTTACTGTGAAATGGCTTAGTAAGTCTTAAGTGTCATCCATGTTTGATGACTTGCCTCAGGTCTAGACAAGGAAAAAGGTATCAATTACAGTAGGGTTTATTTTAAATAGCAATAACGAAGTGAGAAAGCTAATATGCATCAGGAAAAAGAAGCGTGGATTGATGGCAATTTAGCTGTTGTTGCTGGCCGTCACCCCTCTAGCTTTTAATATGGTAAATGGGTTTTCCTTTTGCCAGAGTTGATTTTCATTCCTGTGACAAACCGAGACGAGTGTATGTGTGCATTTTACAGTACTGAGCTCTTTCTGTCAAAGTCTATTGAAAGGTTCATTTGGTAACAACAAAACCACATTACAATGCTTCTCCTTTCTCCTGCTCTCGCACCCATCCTTCCACCCTTTACTGTTATTTGGAAACCTTCCCAAACCGTCTATTGTGATAAGCTAAAGACAAAGCTGTGAGGAGGATGTCCTGTGCTAGCTGCTAGCCATATTGTTGTCTTGCTCCTCCGCTTGTACTGCCAGCCTGCGTAACACTGTACCCGGGGAATTAACCTCTTCTGCAGTTTCTTTCATATTTCATACTTTTTTTTGCAATAGCCACTCCAACAGTGCTGCCGGGGGAAAGTACTGTAAATGTTGCCAAAATTACTGACAGCTCCTCTCTGCCCAACTGCATAAACACAGAGTCAATGTGATAAACAGCTGAGTCTCCCTTGCTTGTGGCTGCCTCGACTGCAACCTTTACAGAAATGAAAGGGCATGACATTTTTTTAAAGACAAGTTAGCTGATGTGAAAGTGGGACGTTAAATAAAGCAGAGTGTAGTTCAGCGAATGGGACATTACTACATTGTCACAGTTTGTGACCTTTCCCATTTCTTCTGACAAGCCAGGGTTTCTCTCTGTCAAATCAGCCTATGCCGTTTGTAAGCGATTCTTCCCTTCCTGTCGCTTTTTTTTATATCTGCCATCTGCAGTGACTGCATGACGCCACAGCTTCTGTGTCATCAGTGACAACACTCTCACACACACATAGGGAATGAGACAAGAGAGAGGAGAAGGGGGAAAACAGGGAGACAGAAGAGACAGTGAAAAAGAGAGCTCACTTCATCCTTTAATTGTGCCTCTGTATGTCCCGGTGGACTTCATTACCCAGGCATCTTCAGAAATCTCACTTGTTTGCTCTTGGAAACATGTAGTAAAAAGCGTTTGTAGTTCTTTTTATGTCTCTACAGCAGCATGAAGCGTTTCAGTTTGCTTCAATGAGATTTCTGGATACCAGAGATCGGGGCATATTTCAAGCGATCAGTGAAGCTCAGGGCTTCTTTGCAGTGAGAAGTTTTGAAGATTACATACTGAGTTAATGGACCTTATGGCAGCCCTTTGCAAATCTTTACAGAAGCAAATCTGAAGGACATTTTCATTTAAGTAATATATTTAAATTTACTGTGTTTAATCAGATTCCTGATGCAAAATGTAAGCAAAACTCTAGAAATTTAAAATGAGTAATGTTGACATATTTTAATAATGCTAATGGACGGCAGATGACAAATAGTTACAGACTTATCGGTTCGCTTGTGACCCCATGCTGCGATTATGATGATGACTTACTGTAAGTGATTTCTGAAACTGCCTTGTTTATTAAGATAAAACCTTTCTTTTTCAACTTGAAGGCAAATTTTAGTGACACACTTAGCTTCCGCAGACCCTGTACTGGAGGGCTGGAGGTAATTTTTGACTTCATTAAATCCAAGGCTAAAAAATCTACAGCATCTCTGCATAAAAAAACAGCAGGAGAGGTGATTATCTTTGGAAATTAGCTCACTCATTTAGTGCTGTGTGGATGCAGATGCCTCCGTTCAATGGAAGCCTATTATTCCAAACGACTCTCATTAAGCCATAGTGAAATAAGGCAAGCTGTGGAAGCAGTGAAATAAAATCTTTAGACTGCCTGTGCAGAACTCGGCAGCGGTGAGCTATGCCGTCTTCATTAAGAGTCTCTGACGTCAGGAGTGAAATGCAGAAAATGACTCCATGTGAAAGGAAATTTGTATACAGCTGATTTGTGCCTCTTATGCCTTATAGGAGGTTATTTGGTGTTTGTGCTTGGAGCCGAGGGAACTAAAAATGCAGTCTGAGTTTAATGAGTGCGTTTAATAAAATACCTAAAACTGTCGGGCATGAGTCACAGCTGATCCATAATTTTTGTATGACAGTGTAAACCTGCTGATCAGTAGTTCTATTGAGTAACACTCACCAAAACACTTTCCTGATTAGTCACACTGGGCTGTGTTCACCTCCACATGACATAAAAAAAAACACATCATATACTTACAACACTACTTTTCATATATTATAAAAAATCCCATATCTTCTTTCCTTCTAAGTGTCTCCTTATAGCATCTTACTTTTTGACAGTACCAGGAAAGGCCATTATCCCCCTTTCTTTTCTAATCCCCCATTTCTGCCTTTACTTTTACAACATGACACATATTACTGTCTTACCTTTAACTCGTACGCTCCATTCTTATGGACCAATGTCAAAGCTAGATGTTGATTTCCAGTCCTGCAAGATGAAACAAAATAATTAACTAAACTTTTTGTATTTTCTTTTTATTCAAGCTTCATTTAACCAGAAAATACCTGTTGAGATTAAAAATCTGTTTTACAAGAGTGCCCTGGTAACAAACATAGCAGCCCAATTTACCTGGTTTTAGATGGGGTAGCAAGCAGACATACATTAACCCAGACATTATGTGGAAATACGAAGCAAGTATTTTCATAGAGGGCAATTGTCATGTAGTAAAATAAACAGTCTGATTATGCAAGTTTACTTTCAACGGGCAACACAGGCTACAAAGCAAACAATCTTCCATATATTTAAGATTAATACAAATATTGAATGACATTAATTATGGTTAATTCAGAGATAAGTAAAATAGTCATTGACAAATGCTGTGATTATTCATATTATTTTAGGATACACAAAAACAATGCAGCATCATGGGATGCTATAGCATCTGGCTCTATTTTCCCCCCTCCCCAGGATCCATCTTAAGTGTCATACAGCAGGGGAGCACAGTTAGAAGAACAAGGGAGGAAGTGAAATTAGATAGCCTCTTGTCAAATGAGGAGAAATCCTGAAGGGCTATTGTGGTTCCCCATGGTCCCAGCACCACAGCAGGTGGCCTTCATTTGCATCTCCCATGAGCTTCCCTTCTTCCCCTCCCTGTACAGTTTATTTATTACAATGGCTGCAGGTAGAAATCAAATAGCTGTCAAATCGCCATAATGTTAAACAAGGTTCTATTACTTGTATTTGTATATATACATACACACACACAAATGCATAAATGCACCAACTGTCCAGTTGACGATGCTGTTTTTGAGGGTTCCCTAGTTTATTACCACTCTATGATAACCTCCATAGATTCATGTGCTGTTAGCTTGGGCCCTAAACATCAGTAGCCTGTATGAAGTGATGGAATGTACACATTAAAATTCGATCTCCTGTATCAGTACATCCAGTGCTGGTCAGGACAGCAACTATAAATTGCTGGACATTATTTTCGATTAACCACACTGACACCATGGCCCATCACATTTCTTCCCATTTTACCCCCTGTCACAGTAGCGCCATATTTCCAATGCTGTTTCATTTTAGATTGTCCCGAAGCATGATAACACAGACTAGCAAACCTTGGGACACAAGCCACCGGGCGATCTTATTAATGGCAGAGTTGCGATAACAGTAGTGGTCCACGTCCTCTGTGGTATCTCGATCTTCAGGCACATCCTTTCCAGGGCCTGAAGAGCAGGGGCGTCGTAGTGGGTGCAAAGGGGCACCGACTTGGCAGTTTATCATTGATATGCTGGGTTTGTTTAATTTAGCACATAGGTTTTCCCAACCAGGGCTTCAAAGGCAGATACAAAATGGATGTCTTAGATCATGAATGCAACTGGGAACTTCCCTGTATAAGATGTTTGTTATGGAACAGAAGCCACCTCTGCTGCCTTCGTAGAGGATGTGGAAATAAATAAAGAGAAAAAGGATGTCAAATGTACATTAATAGTCTCTTTATGTTCACTCAGAAGACACAAATTACGTGTGCTTTCATGTGCCAAACAGCTCTGAAGCTTTACATCATCATCAATCAAAATGTGGAGGGAGGGAGCAGTTATGGTCAGCTGCCAGCAAACACCAGGGATAACAGATGCATGACACAAGAGGAGATGATACTAGATGACTTTTTTTTTTGTCAAGCAGCCATTCTGTAAAACAACGGCCAGTGTTACAGCGTAACAAACCAGTGCCAACCTCTCACAAAATTATGCCTGTTTCATTCTTCTCATTGCAAGCTAGTATGTAGTGAGGGCCAGTTGATGTTCAATTCTTCATCATGCCATGGAGTCATGGCTCATTTGTGAAACAATGAGTTCAAGAGGGCAAAAGATTGAACTGAAACAGTGAAAGCAATTTGACTGCTAAGCTCTGGTACTGACAGAAACAAATAGTTGTGTCTGTGCAGAAAGTCCTTAGTTCTTAATGAGTTTATTGGTAATCAATACTGCTTTCTCGTCCACTGGCATGTGACACCAAGGCCATGACCCAAGAGGGACCCTCAGACGAGGGAGTTGAGTGGGTCAGGGAGGATTGGTTGTCACTTGCACATGCTTAGGCAAACAGTAATGCCTGGGCTCCATGTAAGTGACAGGACAAGGAAGAAGTGAAACAAGGCAACTGCTCTCTTGTTTTGTTCTCAGCATATTCTTTGCTTCTCTGTAGCATATTGTAACTGATTTGGCTTTCAGCCAGTTGTGTTAGAAAGAAGGCTTCCTCAAACAGCTACGTCCCTGTCAAACACTGCACAAAATGCTACTTTTGCCTGTCAGTCAAAAATTCTTAGCGGAACCGTTCCTCCAGTTGTACTGTTAGCATCCTGCTGATACAGGCGCTTTTTGGCCAGTGTTTTTTCAGGAAGATGGGGCCTGGCCTCCCGGTGGGGGTCAGAATGGTTGACCCTACCCTGGCGAGCTCTCAGTCTGCCTGCGATGATTTTATTCAGCCCCACTCAGTAGAACAGCGGGGTGTGACCCGGGTCGATGCGGCACTGCCAAGGCTGATTCCAATGAGAAATGCAAGGCCCATTGAGAGGCCCTGATCAAGTGTGCCGGATGTTTTGGATTCACACTGCTGAGCCTCTGTATACTCAACAGTCAAATCAGTCTGCTAAAAGTGGGTTTGTTTTTCTTCTATAGAGTCATGTGATTTGGTCGGACTGACGAGGTGCACTGAGCTTTGTTGTCCCTAAAAAAGATACACTCGTTCAGCTGTGGTTCATGTCAAACCCAGTGCATATGCACATCATTCTAGGTCCTTTTGTTATTATTTAGTTTGAACAAAGCAGAACAAAGGAGGGAGAGAGGAGGATATCTGGCAAATGAAAAACAATTGGGCCAGGTGCCAGACTCAAGTCAAGCATGTGAGCTCAATAAAGCACGCTGTATCGATTTGCAAGTTATTCATTATTTGTTTTGGATGTAGAGAAAGTTCTTTGGAAAATGATTTTGGTAGGCAGTTCAGACTTTGAAATACATTGTTTGACAGATTATCAATGACCACAGAATATGATAATAAATGGCCTGATATTGATTTATTTCCCAATGTCCCCTTCTCTTCTCATGAGCTGTTGTGCTTAAACCAAGACCAAGCACTCTCCTGAGTATTGGATTTTTGTCCAGCCTGCTTTCAAATGTGAAAATGAGGATTTATTTTGTCCTGCTGCTTGACTGATGCTTATAAGAGAGCATGGATTCGACTAGATAAATGGAGATGGAGAAAGGATATAGATCACACTGCTGTTAATATCTCTCATGACAACAAACAGCCTTGCCGGTAGTAATATGCAAGCATCTAGACCCTCAAAATGCAAAAATGGCAGCTTTGTTTACTGCATTCAAAATAAATGGCTGAGGCCCCGCTGTCACTCACAGATGGCACTTCCTTTGAGAAAAAAAAAAAAAAAAAATTGCAGACCCAGTGACTCGTAATAATGCGTTGGCATGGCGGCAGCCATTTTGCACAACCTCCGGAGGCACTGATCGTCACAGAGAGGCGTTGGCATTGTCTTGGCACCGGCCCGACCCCAGGCTTGGAGTAGTAACTGATAGCCAAGCTGGAGCTTGTCACGCCTGACGCTTATCACTTTTGACATCTGTCCACACCATCGCTCTTCCCTCATCTGCAGCAGGCCCAGAACACTGACCTTGGGATCTCTTTCTCTGTTACTCCACTGGCCTGAACCTCCCTCCCCCACACTATGTCCTCATTTGGCACTGCTTCTGTGTGTGTTGTTCTAGGGCTATCATTTACCCTTTTGGACCTTGTTCTGTGGTCAGACATGACTTGGAATGTGATGTTCAAACACAGGAGAACCCTCTTTGCTGTATTTGGATCGCTACTTCTATGCAATAGTTAGTGCATTATACTGTATATGTAGGTTGTCTAATTATCCTTTCCAAGCCACTTTAATACAGTGAATTTAATTATCATTGACTCATGTTAAGAATAAATTTCACTAATAATACGCTGAAACAAACTAAACAGAGATATTGTGAAAGTCGGCCGAAGTGATTTTGTTAAAATATGCATAAACTACAGTTATCTGGTTGATCTGACAAAAAAAGATCATATCATGCTTTTTCAACCACAATCTATGATCTAGATCACAGTCTTAAGACTTAAAATAGCTGATATATTTCTCTATTTGCACAGTTAAACACAGTATTTGTACTGATACCAGTACATCCACAACTGATCAGGATTTTGGTATCAAAATATTGATAATACCTCACAATGGCTGCGCATTAATTACCTAGTTAATTAGTTTAATTTGTCTCACCACAGTTTTAGAATGAACTGAAAATATTTTTGCACTTTTCATTTTAATATAAAACATTTCAGGTTGAACTTCCGGTCATCACACCAATAAAAAAAAGTAATTTCAAGCTCCTGCAGGTTAAAGGGGACTAACCACTAACACTTTTAGTGCTGACTGACTCTCAAGAATCCCTATAAACTGATTAAAATACACTTGTAGCTTAGCAACATTAATACTACAAACCATCCATGATGCAATACTCCATACTGCTATATTTACCTTATTACTCTGCCCATTGAAATGATTATTCATGCAGTGTTAACATTTCGATAGTGCTATTATTAAATGATTAATGACACCCTCTGACCACTCCTCTCACTTTTCCAAATTATGGTAAAGATCATCAGCTTGCCCTTCCCTGAGCTGATTTATGCTTGCAAATGGTGTGAGGTGTTTTTTATTTATTTGCTGCTTCATGCTTTTGCCAAGAAGGCAGTAGAAAAGTAGCAGAGACAAGCTGCCACACAGGCCAGCGTTGACAGGTTGGCAGAAAAAGCCTGACACAGTGTGCTGCTATTGGTGTGCTGCGTTGCTATCCGACGGCCTAACAATATGGTCAGCATGGCAAAGAAATCCAGGTGCATTAATGACATCCGGAATCAGTTTGCATTGCTGTGCATGCATTGATAACCTACCACTTTAGGCACAAATCATTTCATGCCCCATTCTGTCAAACAGACGCACAAACTCCCATAGTGTGGCAATTTAGGGGTGGTCTCATGAGTGTGTGTGTTTCAGGAAGCAGCTGAGATATCAAAAGAGTCGGTGTGACTCATGCACTACTTACAATCTTATTTCATTTTGCTGATTACTCCTTCTATTGAGTCACCGCTTTTCATCAAAATCATAAGATGTGTTGCGTTTATAACATAGCGCTGTATTTCGCCGTGCTACTTTGCACATCTTTTTACAATCTACTGTTGTGACTCATCAGCAGCTCTCACCCCTGGCCTCCCTTATGAGGTAATTAAGCCCCTGGTTGTTTGTTTAGCTGTCTGCATGTGTGTCCTGTATAAAACACAGGGGGGGCATATGTTCTTCCTACCATAAACCCATTGAAACAGCAGGACATGAGTGGTGAGGAGGGGCTGACTGTGTGTGTGTGAGAGAGTGTGTGCTCTAATTAGGCAGGCAGAAGTGTATTAGCCTCACTGGGCAACAGCCAGCTGGGAGCATCTGGAGTCGTCTTTCATACTCACCAACTTCCCTGCTACACACACACACACACACTTGTCTGCAACACACATATACAACATTAGAGCAGATATCTATGGAACAGCGGTGTGATAAGAGAGTGTAGGTCAGGCATGACGGGTCATATGCACAGCTATTTAAGTCTGCTGCATTTTAAGCCTGCCTCACTTTGCCACCCCCGCCTGTGTCCCTGTCTGGAAGCCTTGTTTAAAAGTAACGGTGCCACTCTTGCGTCTTTCCCAAGCCTGGAATGCCAACAACGGCAAGGGGAGGACGGCATTCATTCCTGATGGTTACTGTGCCTCTATGGGTGATCGAAGCTCTCCCAAAGGACTGAAAGAATTTAGTTTCAAGGCAGGGTCAACAGTTAAAATAATCCAGTCACTCTTTTCCCACAGATTTTTTTTTTTTTTTACATTTTTGCTGTTAGAATTTTGATTTTCTTTACAACCACTCCTTTAGTTTGTCAGTCCCATCACAGCGGTGCTTTTGTCTTGTTAATATCTATGGCGTAGTTCAGCTGCTCCCACTCAACTCTGCCTATGTGCACACTCACCGCTCAGATAGATCACTTCCTGTGCTTCAACTAAGTATATATATAAGAAATACTGCTGTCACATGCTGTACAGAATAAAAAACAAAAAGACTGAGCTGGCACTCTCAGTATTTCTTCAGTACAGAGAGCGCAGTGAACCAGCTGAAATAGTGTTTCTCTGTGCTATTGATTAGCTGGTTAGACCATGAAGAGCCAGGGACAAGACAGCCACTGAGCTCCTTTCCTCTGGCTTACCGTTGCACGCTACTAAATCTGTGCTCACTTTTTTCTCTTCTACGCTGCCTCTCGTTGACATTTACCCCACGTCTTGTGCGTGCACAGTATTTGTCGCCCTCATTCTCGTGCGATTCTTATGCGTTTTACTGTTCTGCTCTCAGAAGAAAAGTCCCAGCGAGCCGCATGTTGAGTTAGATCACAGAAACCCAGCTGTTCACAGTCGAGGGCTGCTTCTTTTATTAGCTGTCAGTAGGCTGACCTGGTAGGACAGCAAGAGAGAGCAAGAGTGGGTGGCAGGAGGATGAGTGTGAGGGCGGTGGGGGGGCACATATTTCCCAGCTGTTAGTCCACAAGCTCTGCCCCCCTGTCAGAGATTAAGTAGATCAGCGGGAAGGCGAGCACATCCACAAAGTGAGACAAGACAGCTGAGTGAAAAGGGATTGAGATTGGTCTTTTCATGGAGGACAGTAGTTGCACACATACCAGAAAAGTCTAAGTGCAAGTTTTGGGTTGCTGAGGAGTGTAAAGTTTTGCATGCTGCACCACTGGAATGTACAGCGGGATAAGGCACAAGCCAGCAGGCGTGCAATGCCTTAATACCCCTACAAATCCCCTTCTCCCGTCTCGCGTCCTTTTTATTTTTCCCTACTAACTCACAAACCGATGCCGCCTTTCAGTCTGTTGAGAACTGTTTTACTACTGAGCCAGTGGTCTAGAGGGACACAAAGGACCTGAGTGTAAAATTATATTCCTAGCTATATAACCAAGCCTCCATTGTGCCATTTTTACAATATTATTTTCATTAAGATTGCAGGGACGGTTTTCTGTCTTTGTTGCGCCTCCCTTCTATCGGCTTCGATTCTAACCACAGTGGAAACAAACCACTCAAAAAGAAGTGGCAGGGATGAGAGCAGCACAGAGTGCACCCATTTTGTATGATTAAATTTACTGTGACAAGTAAGTGTGTTGTGTTTTGGCAAAACATGTTGCTGTGGGAACCCAGAAAATTAAAAAAATAAAATAAAATAAAAAAAAGTGCCCCTCATGAGGTGCTCAAAAGAGTTGACTTGCGATTTAAGAAGGGGACTCGGGCACATCTTTGCCTAAAGTCCCCTTTTGCAGTGGAAGTACTCAAAATATGTCTGTATTGTATTTGCATATTTATGAGAAATGGGTGTCACAGTGATTAAGTTAACTAGGAGCCAGTTCTGCAGAGTGTGGATAATAAAACCATATAAAATGGGAAAGTCAAAGGACATTTTCTTAAAAAGAATATCTCATTTAACCTTGTGGCAGAGTTACTTAAGTTTGGTTACTAATGTTCAAGAGGGCACACATGTGATTGGCATCAAAGAGGATGTAGCTGTTGCTGTTGTAAGATTAGACTTGTACATGTTAAAGAGTCAGACACAAAATCCACTGTTGTATTCTAGTATAACTTACAAAAACCTAATCCCACAATAGTCTAAAAAGTAAAACTATCCGAATTCAAGGCGGATATTTTCACCTAACATTCGCATTGGGTTTAATAAACATGGTACAATATGGACTTTTCACTACCGAGTGTGTGAGACCAATGTAGCTCTGTGGCCCCAGACAAGTAATTAGACTTCACACTGAGGCCTGACTCTAAAATATAGTCATTATCCCAGCAAAAAATACAACCTTTCCAGGTCACATCACTTTGTTTGCAGCAGTAAAACAAGTTTATTTCTGCATTGAGCCACTATTATAGTAGCCCCAATCCACTTGCCAGCATTTTATTGAGCACAGAGTGATTGGTGGCGACTGAGATTCAATAAAAATGTGGTAACACAACTGGCTCAACACAAGGTAAATGTGTGCGTGACAATTTCTGCGTGGGGTATCATTTTATATACAAGTATATGTGATGCATGTGCAGAGTAGTTTTCATCACCTTAATTTAACAACCGCCTCCTGACTGGAGCCCCAAACAACAGCACCAAATTCTTTACAACCCCTTTAGGAGCTAATCAGCCATCTTGCAATGAAACAGTACAGTTTACACGGGCCCATCTCACACAATAGCCCCAGTGTATACTTGCTGTTAAGCTCAAAAGGTCTTGGCAAAAATAAAGCTCATCTTGTTGTCTTGGTAATTACTGAATGCTGACAGCAGGAAAAAAAAAAGGCCATAATAATATGACGACAAAAATTAGGTCCAGAGAAATTTTGCAAACTACTCTGGGTTGCTCTATGGACAGAACACTGAAAAAACATCCCTTGAAAAATTGCCCTTGAAATGTGAGATCAGCTGTGAATTTTCAATCAGCTTGACTTTCCTCCTGTAAGACTTCTGAATCAGCAAATTGTCTTGTAAATATGATGTCTAACCACTTTTCAGGGACACAGTTTACAGTGCACCATTGGGTTGGATCTGTTCTCTGCTGAAAATGTATGATAAAGATGAGAACGCCGGCCTTTGTTAGTCTGTGTTTTGTTTAGCTTCAGTTGGATCTGTTCTGATGTGGAGTAGATGACACGCCAGGTTCATAATGGTTCAAATCAGCAATATGTGAACTGTCATGCCCTCGGAGTCCAGATATTATATCAGCAGGTAGTCAGAGATTTTATATTCTCTATTTTATGGAACTGCTATCCTTTTCAAAATACCACTTGTAGAAAAAAGTTGCAACCGATTTTATCAATTGTACTTTTTTACACCATAGCCATAGCTCAAATTGGTGATGGTAAAAATTATATCTAAAAAAATTGAAAATGCATTCAGTCTGTTGATTATATAGATCATTGTTAAGTTTCAACTATTAGATTTTCATTATTTTGTGAATATTATTAATATTTATGAGTTTGTGATGTAATGGACGAGATGGAGGAATAATTGTGTCCACCTCAGACCATTTATAACAGTTTCTGGGAATATCTGACTAATCAGTCATTAGTAAAATCTTCACTATGGTAGACCTTATTTGGCAAGTGTTTTTATCTCCGATAAGTGCATTAACTCTTTCAAGGATTTTCATTTTAGTGAAACTCAGTTGCAAGTTTAGATATTTTCTTGTTTAATTTTACTTTTTACATTAACCTTTTTAATGTGCATAAAATATGTTGATTGAAACTACTGACTCAGCCCACATTAGATGCTTCCTGTTTGGGCAAAGTCTAATAAAGAGCTCCCCTTTGATTTATCCCAAGACAAAACACTCAAATGAGTCTTTGTGGGAGGATCCTGCTCAGACTCTGACTTTCAGCGTACTGGAGACAGAGGCTGTACTTTCAAAGACTACACACTTCATCAAACACACCAGCGAAGGGCAACGGGAGGATGACCCCACTCAGATATACACAACACTTCTGGCACCAACACCAATTTATCACACGTAATTTCCTCAGCTCTTGACCTCTGACCTCTTCCTGGAGCTGTGTTTGTATTGAGGGCAACATGCCACTTCCTGAACTGTCTGTCTGAAGCACGACTGGAGAGGCTCAGTGATGTTTGCCCTGCTTCTTAAGCCACTGGTGGTGAGTCCACACTTTGTGCCCAGTATGGGGTTCCTGCCCCTCTGTGTGCGTCTATCATCGTCTAGTCAGCCCTCTAGTGTTTTATGCATGCTGCTCATTAGCCACACAATGCCCACTTACAATGAAATGTCATTCAGGGCAATATGTCAGCAAACCCTTGGGATGAAAAACGGAGGGTGGTGGCAGAAAACAGAGGACTTAGAAAGACAGAGGAAGCTAAAGAAAAAGGAATGAAGGGTGAAAGCGAGACAGGTGACAAGGAGTCTATGAACAACCTGAGAACAAAAGACACGAGTGGGTACTTTGTATGTTTTCACCACAGTAATCCGTGAACAAAGAACGAGCAGCACCCAACAACTTGGCTTTCTGAACGCTGACACTCCAAGCCCACTGAGTCAGACTGCCCTGACCTCACATGCTAGCGAGATCTAGCACAACAAGACAGTGCTGCAGCACTAACCGTGGTGCTGGCTCCATCCAGCGTACGCTCGCTCCTCTCCCCTTACATCACCGCGTCTAGAGGCTTAAGGTGGGGAGGGGTACAAGATTAATGATGGTGCTAACCGCGTATTTATCATCCGGCTGGAGAGTAATGCGACACCTTTCTAATCTGAATATATTTCATTGGGCTGTTATGGCACTCAGCCCTGGGCCACATGTATGTGTGAGTGCGTGTGTGTGTGCTTCTACCTCCTGTGCGTCACTGGAAGTGTGTCTGAATGTTAATCATATCTGTATGAGTCTACGCACGAGAATGCGTGCGCTTGTAAAGGCATGCGGGTACTCTGATACCAGCCAGTCGCCATAAACGCTACCACTATCTACTCCAGCAAAATGGCCCTGTGGTAATTAGATAAAGATGAAGTTCCTCTTTCTAGCACGTTGGGGCCACGCTCCTTGAGATCCACTCCTCTGATTCTCTGCTGCCTTATCAGGTGAACCCCCCCTTCCATCCTCCTCTCCATCTTTCCCTCTCATTCTCCTGTTACTTCTTTTTGGCACTCAGCAGAAATCAAGATGGATGTCTCCCCAACAAAGATAGGAAGATAGGGAATGTGCAAGGCCAAGATGGGGCCTGATAGGGCCCATGTTGGCCCTCCCATTAGATTGGCTCTACTGTCACCAAGGCTGCCCCAACTACTGAGGAACTTTGGAAAAGAAACTGTCTTGTTTTGAGTATACTCTGCTTTGGTCAGTATCAGATGGGAGCTCACAATCTGAGTAGGTAGTTTGTTCACACTTGGGCATACACAAGACCACACACAGATGTTAAATTATGAAACAGTTTGCTTACAACATATCATCCACACTGTTACACTCTGAATCATTAATATTGTATTATCCCACGACACAGCAACTGCCCGTTTGACATATATTTTATAAACGTATATGTACAGTCTTTTGGTCATGTGCTCGAGGGAAAACACGGAGAAAAAAAAAAAAAACAAAGGCAAGAAAGTAGTAATCCACAGCAAATTAAACTCCAGACCCAATTTAAGTTAAGAAATTTCAGTTACAGTCAGATGCTTTCAGCTACGAGAGCCTAAATGCTGTAAAAATTGATGCTGGAAGGGAGTGTGCAGATGGACATGCTTTTTTGCACTTCAAGGCTTTCTCCAGAGTATTATGTGTCTTATTTTCTGGTATATCCTTTACCAAACTGCAATTTATTCACCTGTGTATATATGAGATTTGGACTGGCAACTTCATTGTTTTTGCTCATTTTGAGAAAACAAAACAGGTAGTGGGAGTTAGGTATCGATTTTTTCCCTCCTAAGTTAACGATCTGGTCATGTTTTAGGGAATTCTGTTGAATTTGTTAGCGTTTGTTGTTCAGGGGTAAGCTGAGAACTTAGCTTCACTTCCCACACAGTGCAGACCACATTATCAAACTCCAACATGTGAGAACTGCACTGACTGACTCATGATATTTTAGTGTCATTTCAGCCCTGAGCATCTTTGGCCAGACTTCAGCACCATTCCCCCACTGTAACGCTTGTAGGGACGGACAGTTTATCTGTTGCAGTTAGCAGCTGGTGTCTGCCCCAAAGACTCGCATATCCCCCAGCTAGCGTTGCCACTTCAGATGCTAGTCATTTAGCAAACAACTCAATCATGCGCAAGGCAACTGGCAGTGACTTGCCAACATCCCTAGTGATCCCAGATATAGAGGAGGGCATGGAGGAGTCACAGCCTGCTTGGCTATGGAAATCAGGTCAAATTGGTCATCTGCAAAATATCTGGGTCTAGCATTCTGCTCTAATAACAGTCTGTTTAAATGGTTTAATGTGACAAAAGATCAGGGGGCCCTGGTGTCATTTGGAGTCTACTTCTTTTCATTGATGTTGAAGCCTGTCATAGGCCTATGTGGGATTGTGCAAGTTCAGTTCAGCTCAGTTCAGGAGTTCACTTCAACATGACCTGAACTATAAATCTTTCACAAATGCCCCAGCGCAATTATTTGTGAAAAAAGAGGCACCAAACAGCGATTGTAGAAAGAACTCAAAGAAATGTAGGACAAGTAAGCAAATAGTGTTCGCTCTGCATGATAGTTGTAATTAGGTGCATTTACATTTTTCTAAATTTGATCTAAACTGCTGCCCAAATTGGAGTTCCTTTTAAAACAAATATTTAGACTAACCCCTGCTTCACAGATTATACCACAGTTGTAAACATCACATTGAATTAAATAATTGCTTCTTTCTTAGCGTCTGTGAGCAATCTAAAAAAATATCTGTCTTTTCCTGTATACTATGCCTCCTCTTACAGAACTGTGTTAGATGTTGCACTGGAAACCTCAGGGCTGACACTCTATGGAGTCAATGAAAGGCTGAGCTTGACAGCTGACAACGCTTTTTTGTCTTCTGATGTTGGGCAAAAGGAAACTCAACAACAGTAACACAAATGTTCTCTCTATTGGATTCAATTATCTTCACAGCGATGGGAAATGTTCTTAGCTTTGTAGTGTTTTTCTCTTATCATGTGTTGCAGAGGCCACAGTAGTCTGAAATGTTCTTCTTTAGTTCCTAGCTTTGTTTCTCTGGCACTGACAATGTTAACCAAAAATAGAAGTTGAAACAACTAGAGCAGAATTTGCATTGCATTAACACAGCCAGGCAAGGGATGAGTCTATTGTAACCGTTTTTTGTTTGTTTTTTTTGTAATAAACAAAACACAATAATGAAATACTGTCATCAAAATATAAAAAAAATACGAATAAAGAATTTCGTGAAAGTATCAATTTGCATTTGCTAACTGTTTGACAGCAGGAAAGAGTCCACACAGCCAAGTTATTTCATGGAGTTCGACAATAAGGCGGAAAGTTTTGGTTTTCTTTTGTATGAGGATTCTACATTTATGATTCAGTTTTAGGCTTAATTTGTGTCCTTGAAATCCCTCAGAATATTTTCCTTAATCTGCCAAAATGTCACCAGTATCAGTTGAAGTCACAAATATTTTCAGTTCATGGAGAACCGCCAAGGGCAGCTTAACTAACAACAGACATAAAAAGAAAAGGAAAAACAAAAACTTCAAGAAACCACCATCTCTATCTCCAGATGTAACCTAATTTAGATTGCTGTATACGCTGAACATGAGGATTCCACTGTATTTCACGCTAGAAAGTTATTGTTTACCCGTGACCATCCGTCAATTAAAAGGTTATGGTTAGTACTGAATTTACTTGGAGCTAAAGTCAGGAGTCAAACAGTCCAAGTGCAATGTAAACAAAAAACAAGTGAGTGACCTCCATGCTACCAAGGTAACCCTTGAATTCAAGGTCACAGTCAGCTGCGGTCCAGAATGCACACGCAGGCATAAGAACACCCACGTACTCATATCATCAGCTCACCCACACATGCATCCATGCACATACAAATACATCTCCCTGTAGTGCCCTCCTTGGCAAAATCTCAGTGCCAGTCTCTTAATGAAATGCTCAATTAAGGTCTTTAAATAGGTAATTATGCAGTGCCTAATCCCCTAGCTCCTGGGCCCTATCTCATTTAGATGACACTTGGGCAGGCGAAATGGGAGGGGCTGGGACTGGGGCTTTAGTTTCTGTCATCAAAGCCCCTCCGTGGTGGCACAGGCAGCCCTGTTAATGATAAGGCACATCCAGGCAGTCAGTCAACAGCGACTCCCAGTGAGGGCCGCTGACAGCATGGGAGATGGCAATGTCAGGCTTGACACTGTCTTAATCATGTTTGTGAGTGTTCGGGGGTGGATTGTATTGGGTTGGGAGAGCTTGTATAAAGGTTTCTAAAAGGGTGTTAGATGTAGAGTGAGAGCGGCGAGGATTATTTGTGTGATGTTGGTTTGTGCACGTATTTTATTTGTATTTTTTCTGACAATTACAAAGTTAATTTCACATGGACCAAGCACAGAGACAGAGAAAATCACTTCCAAATGTCATACTGTGCATTTTGCTTGATGCTGAGCATTGACAGAATGGTTTTGATTTCCTGTACTGACATTTTTTTGAAGGTGGCATTTGATTTGAATTTCAATCTCCAAACTGTGGCAGAAGAAAAGGATCTATTCATTCCATTTCAGCAGCATAATAAAATGTCTTGTTGGAGTGGTACAATATACAATCACTGACGGGGAACTGCTCTTGTTTGGTAGCTAACGTGGCAATAGCAAGCATTTGTCTTAGTGAAACGACAAAGGGGGAATTGTTGCTTTTGCCTTGGGGTGAACCATTGCTTCCCCTCGACTTAGTTGCACAAGCAGCTTGCACGGCCTTTCATGAGAACAATAGCTTAGTTTGGCAAAAACACCTTTCAAGGGCATCCAAGGACGCAAAAAACTTTGGCTTTTCAAACCCATTAATCAAGCATTTCCCACATCAAAGCGTACTGTAAACTTTGGTAAGGATATCTGAACCAGTGGAATATTGAAACAGCTTTCTAAAATGCTGTTCGTTCCCACCTAGCATGTCCTTTGGCAGTCTTATCAGGATATAGATGGAAAGGCAGGAACAACACAATTTCACCTCAATCTGTGTATTCAGCAAAAACATCTCATATCTGTGATAATATTTTTGTCCCGTTGCCCTCTCTGTTGGCACTGATGTATTTTCATGCAAAAAGCTTTGATAAGCTGGTGAACCTAATGCCGCCTGTCTAGTTCTTAAAGTTGTTGACTCAGGCTTTCTTATCACACCTGAGTCATGGCAAAACACCAATGCCCATAATGCACTTCACTAGCTTTCTCTCTCCAATTTCCTATTTTTTTCTAACAAAGTTTACTCTGATCAGAGCCAGCCAGAGTACCATTTCTTGTATCAGCATGGAACAGTTATCACCTTACACCGCAAAAGAGGATATTAATGCCCTGATTATGAGTCTGATATCATATGTAAAGTTCATGTTTACACTTTCACTATTTATTTATTTAGATTAGATAACTAAAGATAAACTGACCATGAAGTAAGTCTTCAGAAAGAAATCAAATCAACACAGACTGACGCCAAGGCCTTCTGAGTAATGCACACAGGAAAACATCACACAAGGTAAAGATAGCATTCAGCATGTTAGGCTAATTGACGGGAAATTCACCCACTGTTGCCGTAATGCACTACAGCAACCATAATGTGGCATTACATTTTAGCTCAGGGTATATTGAGGCAAATTAGCATTTAGATAATGGAAGACACTTGGCATTTTAATTATTTTGCTGCCCTATGAGTGTAGCGTGTATGCCCCAAGCGCCTCCTTACATCCTTCATGTACGCCTAAGTAGTGCATTTACATACCAAATGGCTTGGCTTGTGTACAAAAGCCACTGAAATGTCACCATCGCACACTGTACCTTGGTGTTCAATTGTTTCAAAAAGATAAGGAGGCATATTGTTGTTGACTTACTCCATATGTATTAGTGGGCAAAACAATTCCCAGTGCTCTATTCTTTAGTTATTTCTGATCAAGCTGTGTGCTGATGTTTTGTAGCATGTTGCTGAGTGGCAGCGAATGCTGTTTTGTCTGTTTGAGGGCTCTGTACTTTGCATAAAATGACATGAGCTCAGGCTGGGAACAACCTCCCTCTCACCCTCCTTTCTCTCTTATTTTCTCTCCCTTGCGGAAGTGAGATTATTCATCCTCCCACAGACCGTTGCCGTGTTGGGGGTAGTGCCAGGAGCATGTGGTGTAAAGGGTATGCGTGCCTGCACCATGCTTATTTGTGTGTATTTGTGCGCATGAATACCTGGGTTTACTTTTGTGAGCATGATTGTGTGCATCTACAGCTGGATGTGGAGTCTGAATTTATGCTTTTGAGGGCGAGGAGATTTCATGCTTCATGTGTCATGTTTCCTATTCTCTTATTTTCTACCTGCTGTCATCTTTCCAGATTCTTTCCTTGAGGAAACAATACCATCAGATTGCCAAAGTGGCCTCACAACTATCATCTCCTATTCAGCAGCTCCTGCCCTTTTCTCCCTCTATCCCTTTTTTCTTCTCCTCCATCTCTATCATGCTGCCTCTGTAAGGCGCACAAGCACAGACGGAGCGTGAGAAAAGCTGGCAGTGAGGCACATTCCCTTGCTTCCCCTCCCTCTGCCTCCAGCTCTCCTGTTCTCTACCCTACAGTGCGCGCTCCTCCTCCTCTCACCTCCTTCCTTCCTCCCTCTTCCACATTACTTTCCCCATGCCTCCTCTCTCCCTCTCTGCCTCGTTGCTCCCCTTATCCATTATATTTCCACCCCTCTGCTCCGCCCTCCTCTCACTCCCCCTTCTTTTTTCCTGGTTCATAATATGTAACATGATTTAGCCCTCCCCTGTTCATGCGGCGTAAATTTAATCCCAGCCATTCCAGGTTGGCTGCGGCTGCTGCGTCTACCATTTTTCTCATTTCCCCCCCATCCTGCCACACTCGCTGCTCCCGACACAATAGACTCCTCTTGATTCAGCCTGTTTGCATGATAACAAGTTCTTTCCCTATACTAAATGCTGATGTGCAAGGTCAAGCACGACCTAAGCGACACATGCTTGTACTATAGAAGCCGCCCACGCTGGGACAACCAAACATAGCACAGGGGAAGGCCTCCCAACAAGGTGGCAATCATTTGAATAGTTTACACAGCTCGTACGCATACTGAGGGGCTGGTTGTACTCATCTGTGTGTTTTATCTGCGGCCCATTGAAAAGGCATTAGTAGAGTTCAATAAGAAGCGTGTTTACCAGTATCAGCAAGGTCAAAGGAGGTGATCCAAACATGCAGACAAAGATGAAATATGTTGCTTTGGATTTTTGCTCTACCTCTCTTTAAACTCCCCAGTGTCTTTAAAGCTTTCCCAATAGCTCCTGTCTAACCTTGTGTGTGTGCGTGGCTGCCTTTGTGTGCACTGTGTTGGTATGCGTTCAGGGAGCAGCACAACAGGGCACTGGTATAATCAGTCACTAGACTGCAGGTCAGGGTCTTGCACTAAGGGGACCATCCATCTGAACCCAACAGCTGCTGGGAAATGTGGCGAGAGGAATGAGACGCGCGAACGACGGGTATAAACAGAGGGAAAGAAAAGAAGAGGGAGGAAGCGTTGAGCTAGACCAGGTAAAAAGACAAGTCAAGGAGAGGCTGTAGGAATCAAAAGGGACACGCATGCACAATAAGCAGGTGGAGGAGGAGTCGGAGCTGATGCTATGTGGATGTTTTTGTTGCTAAAGTGTATGTTCAAGGTGAGTTTAGGCGGGCTGAATTCTCATGAGGACTCAACCTTGCTCCTTGCACCCAAACAAGGTAATAGTTTTCCAATTGCAACATTGTCTCCTTGACCCTGTGTTTTCCAGAACAAAGTTGTTTTTTGTGGAAGTTTGCTCCCTTTGAAAACCTATTGTGGTGGCTAATGTGTATATGGACACTATATTTATATGTATGATAATATTTGGAATATGACAATATGACAAATTTGATTAGCATATTCCTTTTCAATTTCCCATTTTATTTATTTATTTATGAATGGAGCACACTTTGACTTTAGACTGGGAGATTTCAGATTTCTTAAAGGTTTATTACAAAACAAATTTTGCAATGCAGATCTAGTAGATTGGGTGCGACATCAAGTTTGATGTTTGTAGAGTGTACGGTAACATCCTACTGGTACAAGCAGGCAGAAGAACAGTATATTTCTGTAGATGTTAGCCTTTTTTGGACTGTCTGATTAAGATGTGGAATATGTCGCTGCTATTTGCGTTTTCTGAGTCGTCTTACATCTTGACTGGGTATTTTTCTCTATATTGTCAGAACTGTTTGGAGTCAGCTTTGTGCATTGTACACAAACTAGTTGACATTTTATTTAAAAGAAAAGCCCACAACTGTTGTCACAATTAGAAACATCAGGTTTTTAACATTTTGAAAGGGCTGGATATCAGCAGGGTTTGTTGCATAAATATGTCATGTCAACAGTGGGAAAACTCATTAAAAAATGCTACTTTCAGTAAAAGACGCAACAGGGCACAAGCACTTTTAGCTATTTTTACATATTGTGGTGTGATAAATTACATGTTAAGGCATTATTAATCAGAGTTTTCTGCATATATGGCTGCATAGAAAGAGAAAAAATGAGAGGAATATTCATTTTCCTTAACTAAATGCTTAGTTGGAATATTATCTTTTTTCAGAATAAGGGCAAAAATTGTAATATGTTATGCATGTAAATTTAGTTGCAGTGAAGGCTTAATAATATTTTATTAACAGATAACAGTGGCTGGGCGAGTGAATGCTGCACTTATTATGTGACGGATCATTTTCCAGATAAAAACATGGGGAAAGTCTGGTTCTAACTTTTGACGGACAAACAAATGAGATGGGACTGTGACAGCCTCTTTGTCCTACAATCACAGCAGGTGCTTTTAAACCCATTATTAGACAGACAAATGTCATCAGACCCAATTAGCTTCCTGCTGGGTCTTGTCCATAAGAAGACAAGATTCACCCAAAGACATACGAAGGCTCCGGCATTGGCAGCTTTTGCTTGTCAAAAATTAGTCAGGCTTGGAAGTGGAACTGTAAACTCTGACTTTCTCAGACGGAAAGTCATGCGGTAACACCCAAAGGATGGTTTATGACCGTGGGAGGCTTGTTTGAGGGAGGTCAGAGGAGGCAAGGAAGGAGGGAGGGGGGGGAAAGTAAATAAATAAGTATAGCAAATAAACTCCTCTGATGTGTGGTTGTCAGGGTCTTTCATGTGGAGGCTGCACTTGAGGGCATAGCTTAGCTTAGCTTGAGGGATGTTATTACACATGCCGGCTGATCGGGAGCGATGTGTGAGAAACGGCCTTGTCATTTGGTCTTAAATCACACCATCAGAGGCAGAAGAAGAAAGTGGTTGGGAAGGGAAAAAATGAGAGGAAAAAGAGAAAAGGAAAACACAAGGGAAGAAAACAGAAAGAACTGCACATAAGAAAGAGACTGGCAGTAAAAAGAAACTGGCAGATTTTGCACTGTGGCATTTAAAGCAGAGGAGTGAGAAAGCAGGAGCTTGAGAAAAAAGATAAAAGTAGGCCATGTTGAGCATGTAAAACACATCATGACTTAACCCAAACTTAACCCCTCTTGATGAGGAAGTAGGATTTTAAAAAGGAATTGGGTGGGTGGCGATGTACGGGGGTGGGAAGCAGAGTCTTTGATGAGCTTATTTTATAACTCGGATCATATGATGCTGAAGAAAAAAAAAAACACAAAAAAAAAAACAGAGGGCATCACGAGTGGATGACCGTCACAGATATCTGGGCATTGTGGGAGTGCACTGCAATCCTGTGCTGTTTTATGTGACCTTTGACCTCAAGGCAGACACGCTGATCACATTTAGACATGTGAAATGTCCACTTTTACAGCATAAAAATAGAAGACAAACCCTTATTCTGCGGCTAAATTCTCATCATTTGTTCATAACACATTATTTGGCTGTGAGAAACTGATAACAAGCAAGGAAGATACTTAAAAAAGACTAAAAATATAATTATGTTAGGAGTTATTTCTACTTACCATCATGCACCAAATGTTAATGAAAGGAAATAAAACATCATACATCAAGATGCTGTTGTTAACCCTTAAGAATATATCTATTTTTGGGGCAATCAAATTAATTTTTCTCTACATTTAAGTGACATATTGCAATTTATCATAATTACATCCTCTGCATTTGCCTTTTTTCCAGTGAATAATGAAGTATTTTCCTTTATTTAATTTACTGATCGTGTAGATGTTCATAAAAGATGAGAATAAATTGAAATGGAATTGTGTAAAAACAGAGAAAACTGAAGATCAAGTGACTTTTTCAGCATAATATATCATGAATTGAACATAAAATAAGGATTTACAAACACTTACTCGTCAAACTACATGGGCTTTATTGGTGAATACGTTTTGCAGAGGTTGATAGTGTTTCGTGCTGAACGTCCAAATGCATCATATCTGATGCAGATGAAAACTTACTGCATTTTACCTGAATTATTCAAATGCATTGCTAGGATTAGTGACTCAAAAGCTATTGGACATTTCATATCAGGACGTGTTTTTGTTTGCCAGCAGCTTTGAGGGCTACAGATATAATAAATAACATTTCTGCATCAGTATTTCCTACGTATTTTGTTGACTTTTGCATTCAAATACACGTAATAACCTGTTTTATTTGTTCGCTTGTGGTTATTTCATCGGGTTGAAATGACATAATGTGAATATACGATGTTAAATGTAATGTGAATCAAACTTTAATACATTATCTTATCTGTAAAGTCATGGAGATAGTGGTAGAGAAAACAACTCTTCATGTCACCATCAAACTTTGTATTTTGCTACTGTTTTAATTAGCTGCAGGAGTTACACATTGTATTTTTAATTTGCAAAAACATACTTGGCTGTTTCCATCAACATGAGGACAAAGTCAAAATCCCAGAGACCATTACAGTCCTAGCACTGCAGCCTACTGTGTGTACTTCCTGCTATAACCCTGCATATCTCTATATTTTAACAGTGTGGGTGTTTGTGTGGGGGGTAATTACTGCATTCTTTAACTCTGGTCGGGAGGAAAATAGAAAGTCCTGCATCATAAAAACGAATCAAATTCTTATTTGCTGTGCCTGGCTGGCCGTGATACTGAGCAACTTCTTTAACAAAAAAAAAAAAAAAAAGAGAAAGAGAAAGCAGTACGGAACACATCTCTTCTAGTTTTGCCGTGCCTTGTCCTTGCATGTGTTAGGCTAATTACAGAGGGATTGGCCTTAATAGATCAAGTGGCATTTTTGTGGCTGCTTTGGTCTGTTAGGATAACATACCGTAACTCTTAACCGTAACTATTTCCTTGAAGTTCAATTGAGTTTGTGCTTGAGTCTGAAATTAAAAACACCCCATTTAAAGATTCCCTGGAGCTGACCAAAGTGAAATTAGTCAACTTGCACGAAGGATGAGCATAATGTGGTGCAACCACAACGCTCAAACCCCATGTTGAATTTGTTAAAAATGGCACCACCAGGAGCATTCTCATGTCAGCGTTTGACTCCCACTGGTTTGTGCTCGGTTCGCCAAAATATTACAGCATGAAAGTGAACATGGAAAGACAAAATTGCCATGAATCTGATGTGAACCTGCTGATTTGGGGAGCTCATAACTATTCTGCCTGCATGCTTGCCCATAACAAGGTTATTGCAGCAGTATGGTCGGAGCGTAAGATAAATACGAGTGATTCTTTTTTCCTCTTAATAATATTGCCTATCTAAATAGAGCAGAATACCAAACACACGCTCAAATAAAAGAGACTAGCCATTATGGAGAATATAAACATCCCTCCCTCCTTCTATTTCACATTTCTGATAAGGATCATGGGGAAGGAGAGAGAGTAGACAGCTCAACAGCCCCTTTCTTTTTCTTGCCACACACTCCCCCCTTTTCTAATTAACATTGTGCATGTTGTCAGGCTTTGTTTAATAATGCATGATTGCTATCAGCAGCAAAATCCTTTGAATGAAGCACCACTGAATGGGAACACAATAATACCACCGGGGGCTCAGGAAGAAAGACAAGATTGTTTTTTCTTACTCTAATAAATGTTCAATGGAAAGCATCAGTGGCACCGTATGCATGAAAGTGAAAGCGACACAGAACGGCCATGTTGAGGAGAAAATGGGCAAAGGTGGCGCCGCCTTGGAGGGAGGTCCTCGGAATGGAAAAGGAAGCCGTGTACATATTTAAAAATGAAGTCGCACATGCATGGCAGAGGCATTCATGCATAGAAAAGCAGCAGTGTTCGGGGTAAATCCACAGTCGGACAACAATGCTGCTGGCAGGCTGCTACCTCTCCGTCAGGTCTGGCAGGTGCCCCCCCACCCCCCACCCCTTTCCCATCGTGCATTAGGGGGGAATTCACTGTGCAATTTACTTGTAAAAATTAACATCACAAGTCAACACCAAGTATAATTTCATTTGTGGTGTAAATCAGGGTTTTGTTGGTGGCAGAGGTCTTTTCCACTATGCTTACATTAGCTTGTCCTTGTATTTACTCACATGGCACAGCCTCTTGGTCGTCTCACTGGTGGTTACACAACATACAGATGGTTTTGTTTGCCTCTATCAGCATGTGTGTAAATGGGTGTGTGTGAGCAGAGAGGGGGAGGGCTGCTGAGTACTGTTTCTTGTGTGCTGCCTAATGTCATGTCATTATGGAAATTCACACTTCATTAATTAACTCAAAGGGTATCACTTAGATTTGGAGGGGCAGATGCGTAAAACAATAACCGGAGGAGACAGACGGCGGTACCTGCACTACGTATGGATCAGACTGCAGCTTTGTCCCCTCGCACCCGGCTCAGGCTTTTTTTTTTTTTTTTTTTTTCATTCAGGTTGATTTTAATCAAACCTAAAGTCGCTACGAACACTACTCATGCGAAACTTCTGTCTAGTGCGTTCAAATATATGTATATGTATTTGTGTTTTTTGCAAGCCGGTGTGTTGTGGTGGTGTTGTGAGCGGGGAGCGGGGGATGAGATTGCCTCAAATTGATTCCCTTCGCCACACGTCCCCCGCTCTTACGCTTGCTGCTAGCCCCGCAGCGCTTTGAGACAGGTAGTCGTGTCTATCTCCCCCCAACACAAATCGAGTGTGACAGGTGCGCTATCTTCCTGTCTTTTCTGCCATTTACAGCCCACATAAATGAAAGAGGGAGAGCTGGGAGCGAGAAAGAGGATGATTGGTAACAGGGAAATGAGGTACTTTGTCATCATCGGGTCTACTGATTAGGCTTAGGGGGCTTTGTTTTTTCCCTTTTTTTTTCAATTTTGTGGGTGGCGGTCAAATCAGCAGATAAACTGTCCAATAAAATATTATTACAAGAAAAAGTATCAATGTTCACTGTTACCTTCAGAACAGACAGCTACTAAATCTCTTCAAGCCCAAAACTTCAAGAGATTTCACATGTCGTGTGTTTGATCTCACGGTACATAAAGCATCTGAAATGCCATGGTACACAGACCGTGCACTGGTCTGACTCCAGCCGTCACCGCAGCTGAAACAACAGCATCCTGCAGAACAATGCCAGCACACTAGCTAGCATGCTAACAGCGAGCTGTACAGTATGTCATCAAAGCTCACACACTTGGATTAGCTGGGAGCAGCGTCGCGAGCCGACGACTACCGCAGAGCATCCATCACTAAGGATCAGGCTCGGGCTTAAGCAAATGGATGACAAGGGATAGAGCCGGTCTGCAGCTAATACGAGCTCACTGTATCACATTGATTTCCACAGCCATGTCATTGCCCTCCTATAAAAGGCTCAAACATGAACGGCAACACTTGACCACTCTGTCTTATACAGTTTATCTGCTCTTTAAATACAGCTGGATAAAACAGAAAGTGTGTATATGTGTGTGCATGTGTGTGTGTTACCCATCGCTTTGCAAAGGCTCCTAAAGCTATTAAAGTATCTACTGTAGATTAAAAGTTGTGCAACAAGCATAAATAAGTGCTTCAGATGAAATGCTTTACTGAATGGGCATACCACAGTGCAACTAAAAGGCTCAATCTTGGTATTGGATAACATTTTAAATGAACGTACACTTAAACATACTTATGTGATATGAGAAGCATATTGACTGTTTATTAGTCATTATACAGCACTTCTTAATGCCTTATTGTGCATTACCATATTCTACATCCAATAGGACATTAACTGACAGTTGTTCCTACTTAACTGATAAGTCATAAACTTTGATATAAATTACAATCACGCTTTATTCAGTATGGCCTGTATGAGGTAGTCACACTACAAGAAGAATTAGTCTCCCTTAATAGCCCATAATAAATTAATATATTGTCTTAATTATCTTAATGTTGTCTCAATACATTGCCTTAATTTCTGACAACTTTATAAGGAGAATGTTTAAGGAAAGTGTTATGTGATGCTGGTGGGCTAAATGTTGTATAATATGATCATTCAAAATAAATACTTTATGATTAATAAGGAGCCAAGATTCTACTAATATCTATGTTAATTAGTAACTAATTAATTGTAAATCTGTGCATTGCAATAGGATTTTAAAGCCCTGTCACCCCCTCTGTTGTCAAATTTACATTACATAAATATTAAAATCACATTAATTTTAACAAGGTCTTCCTTCCTGCCCTTTAAAGCGAATGAGGGGATCTTTATGTGAAATAGATATCACTGCTGATCTGAGGAGGACTTAAAATGGGCTCTTATTATGCTGTGTATTTAATTGGCGCTTGCGACCAGAGCTGTGAAGACAAAATTGTATTAGTTCACCCTTTCATCTGTGTGGTTCCTCTGCCTCGCTCTCCCTCTCATGCACACGTGCACACGCGTTGTGTGAAGTGACTATTCCATTTAGAGAACTGTCAGAACATACCCCGTGAGCACATCAGCCTCTTCCTATCCTCTGTCAGCTCCAGCCGAGGCTGTGTGGGGGTATGTCAGAAATGTGCAGGGATAGATAAAACCCGTGGAGCCAAACAGCTTTGTTTCATTCAGTCCTTCTCTTTCTCTCTCCTTTTTTCCTTCCTCCTCCTCCCTCCTTCCCCATCCCTTCTTGCCTTTGCATAGGCTGTGAACACCCTGCATCTGAGAAATCAGACCAGACTGACTCACAGGGCTCTGTGAGCCAGCGCCACCGAGGCTGCCAAAGCATGCTGGTGCCAAGCTGTCCCACCATGCACAGAGCCAGACCCACGCTGCTGCTGCCGCTGCTGCTTGTTTTGGGTCTGCTCCTCCACCTCGCCGACGCTCAAAGTAAGTGGACCGTTGGCTTTCACGTGGGCCTCAAGTGTTGTGTCCTACTGGGTTAGAGGGTGGGATGGCAAGGGCTCTTTTCTCTAACTGTAAATCATCAGATATATACAAATGTTCATGAAACAGACAGGTGGGAAAGCTCTGTCCATGTACAGAGATGAGCAAGATGGTCAAAAAATAAATCTCGAATTCATAGTATAGCGCAAACAAGTTTTTATTAATGCTATTCAGAATACTTTTGTTTTTCTTTATCAAAACTATAAACTGTATGTGTGCAATATCAGAAGAAAGATGCTAGCAAAGGTATAATTCATTTGTCAAAAAAATTTAAATAACATCCCACTCTAAGGAAATGCCAGGAGAAACATCTATAACTGTAACAACACACAAGTCACATTTTGATTTCATGGTGATTTATGTTGAGCAAGAACACTCATGAAATAAAATCTCAATTTTGTGATTTAATGTCATCATTTTCACATCATTCAAAACCACAATCCCAAGTAATTGAATTAATTGGATATGTTAAGCAGCCCCATATTGGAGGCTACTCACTGAGGTAATGAGTCTACTTAAAAACACTCAAAGAGGGGCCACATGAGTGCACATCCATGCAAAAAAAATATATATCTAATTCTGAAGCAAGATTTAAAAAAAAAAAAAAGTGTCACTAAGGATCACAGAAAAAAGTAGAAGTCTGCACACTGTTAGACTCTGAATAGATAATGTAATTTTCAAAAACACTGATCTACAAGGAGGACTGAGATTATGCGAATGATAGAGATGCTACCTTAAAAGAAATCAATTATCTATTTGGAGAAACAGTGCAGACTTCTACCCTTTATTCTCCTTAAACCTATTACAAATGTAATTCAGTTTAATTAAAATTCAGTAAAATATTCCTCTGAATTTATCATTGCCCATCATTTTTCTTTTCTCACACTGTGAAGAATGAAATTGGAGCATGAAGTGTACAAAACCTGCATTATTTACAGTGTAGAAGATATCAAACTGGAATGTACTGATAAAATTAACACAATGGTGTTAAATAATTTTGTTATCCTCCACCGTCCAGTATCTATCAAACTAGATCAAGGCTTTTATAAAGTCATTATCTATGCATCCTATTTAGCTCCCATTCACACATGAACCAATATTTTACAGTGATACGGCTCTTCATCTCCAACCATCAAAATGTATTTTATTTTCCAACTACGTCTTCTGTCGATAAAAAAACTGTCATGTGACCCAGAAACACTCAGGCCTCAGCCAAGAATCTGGTGATGAGAAGTCACTGGAATTGAGTTACTTGACATCAGACACCTGCCTATTGATGTGTGACAACAGTTTTCAAACCTCATTGAGTTTTGGTCCTGCACCACAGCGTCCCCCACTCCCACCCTCACTCTTTTTTTTTTTTTCCCCTTACGCTAAGATCCATGAATCATTAGCTTCTGGAGTCACAGAGGGATGAATAAAAGTTTTATTGCTCCCTTTGCACCGACTGAAATCCCCTCAGTTCAGCTGAATATCTCTGAATGAAGGGATCATTCACCCAAGGTCATATACAACAGAGCTACGTAAAGTGAAATTGATGGCTGAGATTTTCAACTTTGTGCTTGAGAAATGTTCCCTGCAATATGTTCAAATGTGTTTTATTTTTCTTCTCTGCTCCCCGCCACATGTGTCTCACAGCGGGGGAGAGGGAAATGGAGAAATTTATTCTCCGTTTATCCCTCATTTTATGTGCAGCTTCAGGATTTATTGACACAATTTAATTATGGGACCTTCCCAAAACAGCATTAACGGTCGATAAACGTTACCATTGAGGAGGCTCTTTAGTAGCTATCTTTCAGAAACTACCATCTTCCAAAGTGTGGTGTAAATTTGCATAACAACATTTGATGAGAAAAAAAAAAGACTATTGCCAAAACCTTCCCTCAGACAAGTGTCTCAACAGAACTTCCACTCTTGTATGTTCAGACATTCCACAGTTGGATCTGAGCACAAGTGCAGTAAACGACTCCTGAATCTTGATGCCTCCGTGCCCACCATCGCCTTCCCTCCTTGTACCGTCTGGCTGTTTGCAGCTGCTGCTACTCTTTACCCTACTTAGACAGCTGTGCTAGGTCATCATTTCAAAGCCAAAACAAACTTATCACGAGGTAGCCACGGCGGCTGTGTGTTAATGACTAAGAGGGTGTGTGGATTCGGGGAGGTCATAGAGATGTGTCCTGTTCTGTCTGGAAAAAAAACTGAGGAGTAAGTGCAGGATCAGAGGTGGACTCGCCTCAGGCTTTTGGAATTACTCTGTTCTGTTCCGTCTAACAGTTGTAAGAATTAAACAATGCTGTAGCACATTTCTGCTAACATAAAGGTAATTTGCTAGAGGATCGGCAGTTTTACTATGTTTCTTTACCTGGTAGTGAAGGGAAAAAAAAGAGGGAAGGGGGATTTAAAACATTCAAGATTGTGGTCCCTGAGACATCCTACCGCCTGTTTTTAGTTTCAGGCGATAAAACAGCTTTGTTTAGAATGAGGAAATAACTCTTATCCTTATGTCTTATCCTTATCCATGTCCCTGCTAAACTGACAAAGGACAACAACACTTGTGTCACAACATCCTATAATTGACAATGACATCCAAAAACCTGATATAGGAAATGTGTCCTGTTACAGTGTTATTACAGCTGCACAATCTCACCAGGGAAAAGTCAGCATGTTCACACAGTGCACAGCAGCTGTAAAATGAACACAGGAGTCTCAGTAAGATGGTTTTGATTTTTGTACACAAACCATCAATTTAAGAAGCAATGATTATTGTACATTTTACATCTAGCGTTATGTTGACAGAGGTTTTCTGTCTGCACATCAGTCATCATTTAACTTATCAAAACGTGACAGTCTCATAATTGTCTTTTTAATGAAGAACTTGACAGCTGTGCGGCTTGTTCATATCGGCCTCAGTGGTACTAAGATAGGTGTGACTTTATAACATCTCGCTCTGTGCTTCCTATTGGAGACTTTAAGTGCCTCCTTTTACAGATCTATACTGTTCTCCAGCTCAGATCTGCTGCACCTGTATGTAACATGTAGGATTTGTAGTCATGGAGACATAAAAAGCAGAGAAAGCATCTAATTCTGCTCAGTCCTTTAAGCACCATTAAAAATGTCCTACCTACAAGTCAACACTTTGTCATAGCTGGGTGAGATACTGGCCTAACCCCACATTTGATTTCACAGGTTGTTCAATTATTGTCAGTAATTTTTTTTTTGCGTCTTTGTGAATGTTCCTGTGTTGAAGCAAGTCTTGTTATCATTTGTTGTCGGTGCATAAACCTAACCATGAACATAAATTGTGGGAGATATGGCTGAAGAGCACCGTGGGAGATTAATGTTCTGTAATGTTGGTATGTAGAGTAGATCAATCTAGAAACGTTGAAACCACACCCGATTCAGAATATTCAGATTATACATGTGTGTGGTTTGCAAAATTGTACAATGACATTTAATTCTGCTAATGGGTTGCTTCATGCACTACCTGATCTCCCAAATGAATGTTTGTTCCTCCTTCCAAGCTGCTCTATTGTTTTCTTCCTAATCACTCTCTTGCCAATTTTCTCCTTATTTCTTCGTAGCCTTTTTCTTTTCTACTCTTTTCCGCCTGCATCTTTGTCTTCTCAACTTGCGGTGCAATAGCCCCTTCCAGGGATTCTGCAGATCCTTAATTTCCTCTAGCGTTGCACTTCTTATGTGCAGCCAGCCCAGACTCTTTGGGATGCTCTGTCTCAACATCTGTGGATGTTGCACAGAGGACCAACAGACCTCCACTCAGTTTAACCTGCTCCAGACTAACCTGCAGCACCACAACCCAGACTGTGTTTCCAAGGGGAAAGCTGCCCTCTGTCGGTGCCCTGGATCTGTTTGGGTGTGCGATCGCCTCCGGCTGAGGACATGCTGGAGGATATGAGACATGCAAGAGCAGAAAATGGCTGAGTCGGCCTGCTCAACAGATGGCGTGGTCCTTAGAGCCAGTCCTACTCGCCACCACACACACACTGGACACTGCAGCCCCCTCTCAAAAAATGTGCCAATCAGGCCCCTCGTATACTTCACCAAAACAGTAGGAATGTGATTTTCCTGCAAATGTTAAAGACTATGAGCAACGTAACGGGTACAAAATGCATCATGTGTCACGATGCTTCTCCGTTTGGTCTACCCTATTGGTTTATTTTCACTCGGTTATTGTTTTGTCTTTCCCTCCCTGTTGCGCACTCTCGTTTTCTCCTTCACCCTGTCCTCCTCGCTCTTCAAATGTGGGCCATTTAATTTGTGTGGCAAATTGGGCTTGGCAATAGCTTGAAAGAGGGGCATAATTGTCCTCGGTGAGCCAAAGGGACAGAGCGCGAGCGAGAGAAAAAGCAGATGCAACAAACAATTCCTGTGTGTCCCTGACCAAACAGCAACGCAAAAAGGAAGCGTTGGAGCCGTACAACCGTTTTACATCTCCACCTGAAGGGTAAAACTCTGGTATGGGCATCAGCAATAAAAACTTGTTTATTGCTGCTCACTAACTCAACAGATTGTTTTACGAGATTGACCCTGACACGAGCAAAAAGAAAACCTGGTGATGCACGCAGCTTCATTTTGCGACTGAGCTGTAGTGTACACACATCATCCTGGTTGAGCTACATGCAAAACACAAAACTGCTGACTGCTTTTTTTCAGTCAATAAGCACATCAATATCCGTAATACTTTATTTGAAAACTACCCTGATTTTTAAAAATGCAGGGGTTTGTTTATGGCGTAAACTGCCTTGCAAACACCCACACTCTTAATAGCCCACACTATCCCATGCTGTGTAGGACCATGTCAAACCACAGGCTTAAGTGTTTCAATTGATCTTTGTGCTGGTGGATGGCGTAGGGAGTCCCAGTGAGCCAGCGTGCTTCTCTTTAACAAGTATTGACAGGCTCTTCCAGCTTCTCTAAACATTAAGATTTGAACACTCAAGCCTCATCTCACCTTACTCGCTAGCGTTGCTTTACATGTAAGCACGTAGACAGGCACACGCACTGACTTTTAACGCCCACAGTCATCTAATGTACAGTATGAATTTGTGAAGTAGCAGTCGAAAGCAAACAAGACAGGATGAAAAGAGTAAATTCTCTAGATGCTGCAATTCTTTTCAGTCACTGCAGCTTGGAAAAAAGCAAGAAAGAGAAAGGAAGAGGACAGGACCTTCCATGTGACGATGTGCTCATGGAAAATACCACGATTTATGCAGCTGACCTGTGATCAGTATTGAATGGCAGCAGCATTTGTTTTCTTTGTCAATGGTTTGCTGTTTTTTGAATCAGATAGCTTTCAGTTATGAAACTGTTTAATTGATCAGAGTATATTCAGCTGCAGTCTGAAATAAAACAAATGATGAGTATGTGACACTGCCATATACAGGTGCACAACTTTGGATTAATAGTATATTTACGGTAGATACTGATAGTTTATTATCATTTTGTGTTGGAGAACCACGCTGGCTTCAAAGTGTAAAGGACGAAACAACTGCAAATTCAAGTCAATGTTATTAAATCTCTAGAAATCACCAGCGACTCATTCTTTGGAGTTCTAACTGGACTCACAACAGTGATTTGAACTTTACAGCCAGCACAATACTATACTATCTTTCAACCACTATGAGTTCAGAACTTTGGAAAAGTTGTCATAAATGACGATTTTCTTAAATTTTAGTTTCAAACTACTATCAAAACAAAATCCGAATCTACGATATTGATTTCTACAAAACAATGCTGTTACACTTCTATTTATGCATTAAATTTTACAATAACAACCATGACAATAACCACATCCTACATAAAGAACTGATTAGAATACTGTTAAAGTATTGTATTGATAAAATCTTAACTATATCTGTCACCAAGCATTTCAGGCAAAAATCCGACAAAAAAAAAAAAAAAAAAAAAAAAAAAAAAACAACTCTAAATTCACACAGTAAGTAAGAATAAGTGTTGATATTAATAATAAACTGTTAATATTTTCAAGAACAGAAAACCAGAGGGTCTGGCTGAAGGGCTGTCTCAGCAGAATATTTCCGTTTTCTGTTTTTTCTTATGTGCTGGACTAAAATCAACGGGCACTTGAGCATGAAACACATTTTTTATTAATGATTTTATTGCAAGTACACAAAGTCATGTCCTTCTAAGCTAATATCTAATTTAGTAACCTTGATGGTTTTTAGAATTTAATACACAGACTTGGGTTTGTATTAAATAAACCTCAAGCTCAGTCAGTTTTGATGGGTTTATTGGAAAGTTTACAAAAAGTATTTCAATTTAATATACTTTGTGCTAATTCTATATAAAAAAATCTGTGATTTTACATTTAAATATATATTGTTTCAAGCTTCAGTTTTAGGGTTATAATTGTAAACGCAATTAATCGCAGCAAATTGTGGGATTATGATTACTTTTATAAATCAATCAACAGTCCTAGGTTTTCTTATACTGTTATGCCAAGATAAAAAGTATTTTTGTAGAGTAATCCCTTTCCCATATGTTAATTTTATGTATGAGGATGTTATACATTTATGATCCAGAAGTGTCTGCTGCTCTACAAAGAGTCCTCTGGTTAGCAATACAGCTTTAATAATGCAACAGCCTCTGTCTGGCTGTGTTACAGTTAGAGCTCCAGTTTTGTGGATGGAATGTGGAAGATCATAACTACAGTTTGAAGTAGTGTATATCAGAGTACACATTCACTCAGCATTTATAGAGGGCAACTATGCATATGTGTTAACATACTGATCTGCATTTTATGTCTACAACACATATAAAGAGGGATGGGATGCCTTAAACGCTTGCACAAGGCACACTTGCATATTCTCATAATGTGATCACCTTGTAGAAGTCCAAGCGCTAACAATACTCTATTCCCCAGATGACATCAGACTGTAATATGTGTGTCTTATGCATGCCTGGCCTAATATGAATTATTGTAAAATAGTGTTGTATTTGCATATGAGCTTGCAGGCTGTACTGAAATTAGCATTTTTACAACAGCTCAAATTAAATCCCTCTGCTTAATTTGCCTGCATGCTAATTTGATTTAAATTGAGCCTATTCCATTCCCTTTTACACTCATACCCACACAGCGCTAACATGCAAAGCACACATACACACACATCATGCAGGCATATGCACACGTCTGAACGCACAGCATGTACTCATAAGAGCAGCGGCCTACATTCACCCCCACAGACACACACACAGAGTGCACATTGCGTTAGACACACAAATAAACACACTCGTAGCTCACATTTCGGCGCATCCACATAAAATGGCATTAAAGCAAAAAAAAAAAAAGGCGGAAAACGGAACTCTTAGCGGTTTTGATCCACCTTTAAATCGCTGTAATTTCCCCAGACTGCCGCCTCGTTCATCATTCTGCCGGACACCGCTCGAGTGGAAACCTTATTGTTGGCTCCACTCGCTCATTTCCAACACGTGTCTGGGTACAGTGCATCTTTAAAAGCCAGCCTCGACATCCACGTACCAGGACACGACGCGTCACCACATCATACTCGCACTTCAAATAAATGTGGAGAAAACACCTTCGGCTGACAGTGCCAGCCCTTAATTACCATCTAGCTGTTTGGATGAAGACCTCGTGACAAGGCTGGGAATCTGAGATAAAACAATGTTATCACTGCCATGCAAGATGCTTCTTGCTCGCAGGTTAAATAAAATGAGTAAGAAGTCATTATCATTTTCTTTTAGCTGGAAACGTCTGTACAAACTACTTGTCAACATTGTGCCGTGCAATTATGTTTAAAGGTGCTATCAGGCCCATTATTAACTCCATGCATGCCGTTTACTCTGGCAACTCGGCCCAAGTGTATTATTTAAGGCCATTAACCTCATCTATGGATCGCAGTCATTTTGCCCTGCACTTAGACCACGGATTCAGACAAAAGCTGAACAATTTTCACCCCATTCCAACCCTCCCACTCTCAAGAAAAGCAAATAATCACGCACAATATGGAGATGGTGTGTGGGCCCAGATGTAGGTAATTAAACGCTAGTCTGCAGCGTCTAATGCTATATCTAAGTGCACTTATGTCTCCAAGATACATTGACTTGAAAATGGTGGAGCAATTTAGCCATGCTGTACTATCCACGTCTCAGAAAGAAAATATTGACAGAAAAACAGCCCCGTATTCCAAATTGTAAATCCACTGCAGCAGCAATCAACACTGTGCTATCGTTCTTTTCTCTAAATCCATATATTTGAATACCTCAACATGAAATGAAGTGTGTGCCATAGTGGGAGGTGTCATGCATTTCAGTGGATCTGGCATTCCATAGTCATACTTTGAATACTAAAGGCAGCAAAAAAAAATGCCAAAGCAATGCACCACACTTTGTTTCAATGCAAGTGTGAAGCACTGTGGTTTTTTTTTTTCCTCTTTCACTCACACACACATGCACACACACACTCACACAAAGGGTACCTTGTAGCGTGGCTTTGAAGCTGGGATCAGCCGGTGAGCCGAGCACAATGCCAGCTGTTTTGCATCTGCCGGGCTTAGAGTTGGCACGATTCTGGCCTTGCTGGCATATGTACTAAATCTGATCACCCTTCATACGGTGTGCCAGCGAACTGTTTAACAATGCAGGTGTTTCGTGACATTGCCACAGTGACAGTGCAATTAATGGATTGATGCTGTAGCTGCGGCAATGGGATTACTGGACCAGTCAAGTCTGAAATCCATGAGCGTTCACTGCACAGATGATGTTTTACTGTAGTGAGTCAGTCTGAACAATGGAGCCACTGTTGACTGCATGTCATATCAAAGTCCAGGTCAAATATAAAAAATACAGTGAATCATTAAGATATGTTTACACCTAATTATAACTTATTGGTGCTGAAGCGGAAATGCATATGTGTCAGTTACTTGGTTTACAAGCAGCATATTCCATTTAGATGTAACAAATCATGGCTTTTTCTGATAAAACTTGGGATATGGTAATGTTATTCAGCTTTTAGGAGGATTTTTTTAGACACGCATACTATGTTAAAAACAGTAGTTTATAAATCACTTGTAAATGGCTTCAACTTGATCCACTGGTGTTGGAGGGCTGGTTGAAAATTGTTGATGAAATTCACAAAATGGAGATTTTAACATTTATGCTCAGGCTGTAAGCTGAACTTTACATAATATGATGAAGCAAATGGATTCTTTAAATACAATTAATGTGCGGTTTGTCTCAGCCCTGTGAAATGCTATATAAACTGTTGCTCTAAAAATGTAATTAATTTGGTAACTTGATTTCTATTTCATAACTGTAACTGAAATTATCATTACTATTGCATGGATACTATTATCTGTTGCCGATTGTTGTTTGTTATATTCCATATGACAAAATGATAAATAAATAAATAATAAAAACTGTCAAAAAACCCCCACTGTAGTTTACAAAAAAACTGCTTATGAACCGATGGAGCAGATGCATGATCAAAATAAAAGCCCACAGTTTTAGTCAGAAAGAGAAGTACACTGATATTTCAGCATCATGAAAGTCTTGGATGAAGAGGTTTTTGGATATATATACACACATATTACAACATGTGTCAGGAAGATGGTTGAAGAAATGGCAGAGGGAGGCTTTGTTTCACAAGGCTCGACATGTCCAGGGCTGGTGGATACCTCAGAATAGCACAAGCAGCTCTAGTGCCTTTCCATATTTTGACATGATAAATGACATGTTAGGGCATTGTCAATCAGAGTATGCACATCTGAATGTCAATGGAAATAGAAGTGGAATATTAATTTCCATTTGCCATGGAAACCGTTTAGTATATTAGAAATACTTTAAAAAAAATAAGAGCAAAAGCTGCACTATTTTATATAAAAATAGTCATTATCACCTTGCTCATTGTGTTGTAATAATTCTAATAAGTGTATTAACCCCTGCATAGCAGGTTGAACAATGAATGAATGAAAGCAAATTTTGCATGCTTAACCCTCCTGGCTTAGAAATGAATGATAGACTACTAAAACAAGCAGATATCAGTGATCATTAGCACTGTGACATTTAAAATATTAAATTCTAAGCACACGGTGAACACTAACACGAGTCTAATTGGCCGGAGTGGAAAGCCAGTCTCTGTTTTGTACACAGGCACTGAAACAGGTGTGCTCAAAAACAATGGGCCAAACCGTAGACCTACAGCACCTGCTTCACACCAGGCTTTATTTGTCACTCCATTAATTTATTATTCTCTTGAAAATATCAGAGCCACCTGGATATCGCTGAATGCTTCACATTACCAGTCTGATTCTACCCTCCGGGTGTGTCCAGTTCAATCCAGTTGACAGGGAGTGTGTTTCATGAACTTTTATGTGACGTGACTGTAAAATTATAAAAGCGTTTTTGGATTCTCCACTGTAGGATTCTAGCTTATGTGCGTGCGCATCTGTGTGTGTACTGGTGCATGTGGGTAACACCTGGCCCTAGGCCGGAGCTTTGGTCTCACACCAGGGGTCCGATGAGTGCGACGCATTGCACTGATCTCAGCACAGCACCATTTGTGTGCCTGTGGGGTATGTTGAGATTCTGCAGTGGGGTTAATGGTCTAAACCATTCATTCCATGAAGCGCCTCGGGGCAATCTCTCAGTCCCAGCCAGAAAGCTTACATTCCCACCTTCTTACCTACAGCACTTTCCAATGCTTGACGCCGATTGGGAATCTTTATGTGCTAAGCTTCTCTTGTCACAGTTGATTTACATTCCGTGGAGTGATGGAGTGAGTGCTCAAAGTCCATCTTATGAGAGCTGTCTTTCTCACCTAATACCCTCTCACACACTACATCTGTCACTCTTTCTGTCACTCCGCCCTCTTGTTTGTTTTCTTGCTCACTCATTAACTCACCCGCTTGCTCACTTATTCACACACTTGCCGACTTCTGCTTACTCCCTCTTTGGCTTCCCTGCATCACCGAGTGAGTCATGCCATCTGAGGAGCTGAGATTTATTGTGACACACAGTGTTAGTGTGGTTTATTAGTTATGGCAAATGAGAGTGAAAGCCTCCATTGAGAGGTGAAAATGCTCTCACGCCACAGCCAGACCCATAGGCTTTTCCATTTGAAACGGAGCCAAGCTCTCGTTTCTAATGGTGCTGCAGTCTAAGTGCCCATCCCATCACACCATGGAACATGGAATATACATTCACACACACGTGGTTACCGAAGGGTCTCTGGACATTTATGAGGTGTTTATACAGCATCCATCATAACATCCATGAGCAGTCTGTTTCCCCTTAGCTTTAATACTCCCATGGTGCTGTCTCTCATGTCGTTCATCATTCTCTCATCAACTAATTAATTACCACAATCCCTTCCATCACTCGAGTCATGATGAAGGATATTTCAAGTTAAGTGCAGATAATTAAATGTACAACAGAGAGTAGGCTTATGGTGGAATCCTGAGTGGTCATTTCCCTAAACAGGTTAAGACTTTATCTAGTTTTCCCTCTCACCTGAAATGTTTGGGGACCTCAGATGGCATGAGCATACGCTGTATTTCAGACAAACTTTAACCCTCTCAAGTCTGATCTTGCACAATCCTCAGTCACACTTGTCATTAATCCATTCTTCTCTCTACGACTGTGTGTCTTAGTCTGATACAAGGGAGCACACATGAGACGGGGCATGGGGGAAGGCTGCTGAGAAGACTTGATGATGTCAGGATTTATGCCTACATGGATTTCTTTAAGTACACCTTCCAAATAAGATTTTCCCACTCTCCTCCCTATGCCCTGCGGAGAGAGGAAAAATAACACATGATCAGAGAGTCTCGCAGAGATCCCCTTTCACTCTTTTCCTGCCGCTGCATGGATGAGACAGAAATTTCACACCGCATGATCTGTTGCCTCTCATTACACGGCACAATTTAATTGGCTGTGCTTTCCCCCCGTTGTGATTATTCAAGGAGAGATGTCCATGAAAGGATAAGCGGTAGTTTTGCCATTAAGTCCCACAGGGATAGCCACATTTGTATCTTTGGCTAAATTATGCGAACTACAGTGGGAGGAGAATGGAAACGGCCGTGAGATGCTACTCAGTTAGCAGGTAGCAAAGTGCTACTGAAAGGCCTGGTTAAACATGATGAGAAACAGGGTTTTTACGCAGAAAAAAGTACTGTGTAATCATGACCATGTGGTATTTTGTGCAACCTCTTCATATGAATTACTTCCATTTTTAGTTCACCCTCCCACACATACAGGAGTGCAATATTTACAGTTTTTTTTTTTTTCTTTGACACAGACACAAAGAGAATCAGCTTTGCACAAATACACATTGTGGTTTAGATGTAAAAATAGAATAGTGTATTCTGTATTACACAAAGAGGCACACATACAGTATACCTAATGGGACCGAGGGACAGACAATATGGCATATCTAAAATAATATGCTTTCATATTCCATTACTGCCAAAGAGCACCACTGATCAGATGGTCTGGAAAATCACCCCTGACCTACTCTAAGAATAACCATATTCTGTAATGTATGTGCTACATGACAAGTAAACAAATGCAAAACAAAGCTGCATTTTCACAGAACTTGGTTAGAAAATATGTGCAGTATTATACATAATGCCAGCTGCGCACCAAATTATGTTTCAAGCAATTTCACTTGCCAAAAGAAATGTAAGCTGTTGGAATAAACTCATGAGAATTTAAGGCCAGTATTTTTCTCATCTTGATATTATGAGGATGTGAATAGTCTCATCAACCAATAAATAGATTTTTCTTTTGCTGTTCAACAACAAACAGGAAGCAGAAGACTATTATGAATAAAATACCTGATGTAAACAGAAATACAATAATAGAATCCAGTTTGTGGTGTGTTGTGTAATAGTCTGCTGCGTTTGGTTTTCTCTCCTCTGTCGTTAGACCACTACAATAGTTACTTTAGTCTTTTTAAAGGCTTTTCAGACTGAGTTTATGGCAGACAAAAGCGAGAGAGACTGAGCAAATTGACCATCCATAGTTGAATACCACCACACTAGCGCTTTAAAGTGAAAAGTCAGAGACATGGGGGAGAAAGATTAGAGGTGATTAACAAAGAAGAATGAATTGGTAGACTTTGAAAAGCTTCAGCCAAGACGAGGTGATGGGCCTAAAGAAAGACAGGGCTAATATGAGCTACAGAAATTCCATTTATGCTCGTTCCCTGCTTAGTCTTTTCTTTTTTTGTGGAGGTTAATTTCTAAAAAGTAATCCTGAAGCCTACAACTTTAATCCTACAGATATGATTGGGTTCCTGACATTATTAAATGATCCGAAGCCCCCCCCCCTTTTTTTTTTTTTTTTTACAGTTATCTCAAGTTTGGTAATGAAAATCAAAGGCAAATAGATTAGAGCTATTGATTTATGGATATTGTGTATCATCTTGATCTCTTTTCAAGTATTTTGTCATTCACAATAAATAGATTTAAAAAAAGAGCTAGTCATTAAATGAAACTTCACCCAACTCCTGTGAAAGCTATAGAATCAACAGTACAAGGCTACATGGATTAAGGGACTTTTTAGGTGCACAATGTGGTGGCGGAATGTTTTGTGGGACAGTGAAGAGATACAAAGCAGTCTTTTTTTTATTATTATAATTAATGTTGCAAAGAGAAAGTCATTCTCACCCAAGCTTTAGAAAAACTTAATGTGATGTGGGTTTAAGTCTAAGAAAAAGTGAAGTGAAAATGCAATCTTGTGTTTAAATTGTAATCCATTACAGCAGACAGTGAGGCAATAAGGAGTGAAAATAACTCAGATCCAGGCGACTTAGTAGTAATCAATTGGTCGCATAGTAAGTAAAGCGATTCAGGGATGGAGATGCGAGTCACAATAATAGCAAACAAAAAAGCAAAACACAACCATGAGAGGGTATTCTTATCTCAAGATGAGTGCTATCTTGTGGAAGACAGCCACTTTTGTTTTGCCATGGCTCATTGTGTGGTGTCTTTGAAATCCACGAGGGCCTGTTACACAGCATTCATTTTGTTTCATCACTCACACAAAGGCTTGACTGACATTACTCGAGATAGTTTGTTTCAGGTACAATGACAGTAATTATTGAGACCACATCGAGAAAAGAGAGACTACCCGAAGAAAGTAAGTAATATTAACTGGGAATGATACAACATTACACCAAATTGCTAATAAAAGCCAGACAAATATTGGTGCATCATTGTTATGATCCATAGCTCCATTATGCTGCTTTACCCCTGCACTTTGCATGGGCTTTTTGAGTTTGTCTAGAAAATAACCTGCCTCTAGTGGCCCCTGACTGACTCCTGTCTTTAATCAAGGTTGCCTGTGGTATCAGCATTTGTACAGGAGAAAAAACATTTTTGATTTGCAGAATTTTAGGAGCATAAATGAAAGCCAAAGGAACACTTTCAGACCATTCCTGTCTAGTTTGAGTCCCTAGAAGAAAGAAAGTGGAAAAATTTGTACTTCTTTATTTTGTGTGTTTAGTTTAGAGTGCGGTGGTAGTTCCTGTCCATCACTACAGGAAGCTGTAGAGTTTGCCCGTGGCCATGCATCCACAGAAACATGTTCCTGTCCACACTGAGATTTGAAAATAAAGGAAATTTTCTGGTGTCCTGCCCTGGGCCATCCCAACACCCCTACCGCTGCCCACATACCCCTTATTTTTTTGGACAAAGGTACATGCAGTGAATCCTAAAAAAAAAAAAAAAAAAAAAAAAAAAATCACCCTGAGAGACCTATAGTTTTTAAAAAAAATAACAGTGCATCATTGGCTTGACAACTTCCTGCATGCGGGAATTTGATGATGAGAATCTATTACTATTATTATAACCTTTATTTAACCAGGAAAAAAAGCTCATTGAGATTAAACATGTCTTTTTCCAGAGTGTTCTGGCTAAGACTGCAGCATTCACACTAAGATAG
>JAPQRP010000012.1:15186613-15213975 GCA_037367295.1 Apogon hyalosoma | reverse complement strand
GGGACTGCTGGGGAGGAGTAGCCACACACAATAAAAGTCAGTACTAAAAACAAACTTAAAAGTGATGAGAACATACATATGAATCAGAATAATGTCAATTTATCATTTTTAAAAACACCTGCACATCAGTTTTCTATCATATTCTACCTTCTGGCAGATTTAAGGAAAGAATAAAGCTCCTTCTAATTGAGTATGCATAAACCTCCTCTAATTTGTTGAGATAATTCTACAAACTTTTACCTTTTTCAACAGCTAATCCTTATACCGATTTTCTTATTTTTACGAAATGTTGCAGCTAATTTTCTACTTACTGTGACCTATTTTTCCAGAGGTGTACACAGTAAAAATATCATATAGAGCCCAGCAGTTATGCTACTATCACCACTGCCGCCATTTTTATAAGCATTAAAAACATAGGAGATTTATGGGAAAGTATTTCAAGCAGGAGAGAAGGTTAAAATAATCCTGGGAAAAATGCCAGGGTCAAAAGGTATGGTTTCTGTTTACAGCTGGCCTTTTTTCCTCCAAAGGGTTTCATGGCCGGCAGATCTATCCTCCCAGTCGCTGCTCTACATCTGTACAAGATCTAGAAATATTGATTAGGTGATAATTAAATTGTCCACCCCAGCTTGATATGGATTAATAATTGCCCGCTAATGCCCTTCTGACATTCTTCTCCATCGACTCGATACTGTTTGCAGCGGTGCACCGATAATTATGACGCTTGGCATTCTTCATTTTGTCCCTAATGAGACCAATCACAGTTGGCTTGAGTGTTACCTAAGAATTAGAGTGTAAGAGACTGAGAAGGAAACATGGATTTTCTCTTAGGAGACATTACTCATCTCTTTGGACCTTATCTTGAGGATATTCCCATGCTTTACAGGAGCATGCTTTCTCGTAAAATACTCATTTCTTGGTTTGCAGTTGCATCAGTACTCACACTTTGCGGGTCTAAATCACATAAAGAGGGCATGTCTGGAGAAAAAAACAGCGCCACCAGGAGTACTATAAATACTGACGTGAGAAGGTGGTATGGGCAACGTGCCACATCACTGCTTCAACTTCCTCGCTGCCATCTGTGAGTGTTCCTCCTCTGGCATTCTCACAAAGGCCTTTTGTGCATTTTTTCCCCTTTGTCCCTGTTTGCAAGGTTTAATTAGGTTATTTACTTGAGCCTCACCTCCCAGTGTCATTATAGTGGGCATTGCAGATAGGGCTTCACACAGGGCAGGGGCAGATAAAAAGTTAGGACAAAAGATGATAAATGTCGCGAGTAGGGACCGGAATGCAATCTGGCCGCCACGATGCAGAGATGCTCTAATGGCTTCCCAGCAAGGAAGGGGGAAGGCACTGTCGAGATGGCAATGTGATAAATGGTGCCGGGATGGCTGTAAGGACTGTAGGCAAGACAAAGAAAAAGAAAAGAGTTGTGGAAGGAGGAAAAAACGAAGATGACCACAAAATGGAATCTAATTAATCTGGACTCTGTTCCCTCTGCTGACAAATTCAGCGTAGAGGAAGAAGGGGAAGGGAAATTGTTTTTTAGGGATGTGTTCTGCCCCCCTCCCATCTTCACTTCCCTCCCATACCACTCCGCTTTCCACCCAGGTTGAAAAGGCAAAGGGACGTATGGGTTCTGACAATGCTCTTGCACCTGTGGAATGATTAATGACAGCGGACTCGCCTTACATGCTGCAGAGTGAAAATATCTGCTCCAAAAACACACCAAGGAGAACTTTGCTAGAAGCATACTTCTACTGCAATTTACTGGAATATTAAACAAACGTAGAGTCCCTTTGGGTTTTAAATTATGGACCTTTTTTCTACATATAACGCTGATTTTATGCAGAATTTATCACTGATAAAACACATAGGTGTCACACAGAATCAATGTAAGCTATATAGTTATTGAATAAATGCACTACTACTACTACTGAAATACAAAATGGACAAGTAATGAGTGTGAGAGCATCTCATATTGTGATGAATGAGTGGATGATGCTACATTAGTCCCCATATGTGGTTCAAAGAGATGTATCTTAAAGTGATATATAATTTCCAGCCTTCGTGGAAACTAATGTATATGGCATGTTATGGAGGTAAACAACTACAATTTTAAGAGCCACTTCTTTTCTTTTATAGAGGATACTTTAAGTAGAATGGGACATGTTTGGTGACCTGAAAAACCAAGAATACATCTAAGTAGTCCTTTTTATTTAGTAAGGTTCCTAGCTGAGTGAAAGGTGAATGAAAAAAGTTGGCCCAATTCTCTAAATGTGAAGGAAAGAAGCTTATATGCTTCCTGTAATACCTGCTTTAGTATTAGATACACTGGACTATCCTTTGCAATAAGAGGAGAGAATGATGACCCACAATTCACTGCGGCAACAATATCAGCCGGCCTGACTTAAGGAAAATGAATGATCAGTATGATGGGATGTGCATTTTCATCTTATGCCACAACCGTCTAATATGTTTTGTACTTCAAGCACTTGTTGGTGAAAAATGCGAAGTTAATGCAGCAGAACCTGGGCTTAGTTGGCAGATTAGTTAGACTATATCTTCAATTTCAGTGCTGTTCAATTGCAGCCTGTAGGATTATCAGTGATTACTTTTCAGCTCCTTCACACAGACTTTAAAGAGCTAAACTGTAACATGAACTGGCATTTCAGCAAAGAGGAGAAAAGTAAAACTGGGCTGGATTAAGTGTATTTGTCGTTAAAATGTTATTATAAATGTAGGCTGATAATGTTGATACTTCGCCAAGTAAACCTAAGAATGACCACATATACGGGAGTAGATTTATAGATATGATTTATAATAGAATGTATGCTTAGTTTGTATAGACTTAGTATTTTGACATGTTCATCCTAATTCAGCATCCATACTGTGAGCAGAAGGATGAATGTGTGGGACTAGTTTAGCTCAAGCCTTTATTTGGGACTATTCCTGCTCCAACCTGGGTAGTGAAGTCACATCTTCACTGCATTATCCACATTTATATCTTGCATCAAACAGCAAAGTAAGAGTACACTGGTGGAGTACAAAGGTAAGCTTTTTGTAGTCTTTCAGTGGATTATAGTTTCACCATGATGGATTTATGTAATATTTATCTAGTGTCTTTTCCAAAGCCCTTATGAATTCTCCTTTCCGTATTTCTCATGATATTCCCGATGAAATTTTCCACCAAGGTCAAGGAAAAGCAGTGATATATATAGTGATGATATATTAATATATATATATATATAGCACTGCCTTCGGACTGCGCCAGCATGTTCATGTGGGCCCCAGATGGGTTACATTAGGGCTGCATTTTAGGGTCCCATGTGGGTTTGTCCACAGTTTCCATGGTGATCCCACGTGTTTGCCCATATCAGAATCAGAATCTCGTTATTGTCATTGTACAAGTACAACAAAATTTAGGTAGAGCTTTCAGGTTCAGTGCAAGAATTTACAGACAGACAGCAAATATCAGTAAAAGGCACAGTTATTTACATTAAAAAAATTTTTAAAAAGTATTGCAAACTAAGATATTTGTAAAACAGAGAATTTAAGTCGTGCAAATAACATGAGAAGTAGTGCAAATGACATGAAAGATAAATATCGTGGGATAAATAGTGTGAAAAATAAATAATATGAGATATTCTGATTCTGATATGAACAAACACATGTGGGGCCACCGTGGAAACTGCGGACAAACCCACATGGGACCCTTATATCCAGCCCAAAAGTAACCCTTTTGGGGCCCACATGGACATGCTGGACATGCTAAAGCTTTAGCTCTGGAAAAAAAAAAAACAACAACAAAAAAACTAATTTTCCTATGCCTAGATTAGCTAATGTTGCTAGTGAAGTGTAAGTAAACTTGTAAAAATAATGAAAATACATGTACATGGGTAAAATACAGAGACCCAGTTTCCCTATGGGGATAATAAGCAACTAAACTTTTAACTGCTCTACAAAAACACATACAGTATATAACCTAAAATTCTTACTTACCATTCAGTTTTTGCTAACAGTGTTATCAGTCCTAATTAACTTACTGTTAACATTTTTGCTAGCAACCTGGATCTGGATCAGATACATTAGGTGATTTAACTTCAAATGCATAAAAATACACGTGTCCCTGTTTAAAACATAAAATCTCATGTAGTTGACTTAAGCTAACAAGCAAACAGATTTCCAACTATGAAGCAGTCCTAAAAACCATCCCTATTAAAGTGTTGAAGACAGCCAGAAGTCAGGTTATAGAAACAATCTCTATATCTACGATTCAGAAATTTGACTCCAAAAAGTGGCAAAAAAAAACCTCTCCATCACTTTGACCTGCTTCATATTTCATTTTATGTTCACTTTATACACTTAAGTGCACTAGCATTGCTGGAATATTCACAAAGTTAACAGTCATTATTTAACCTTTGGTCTTTTTCTGAGAAAAGTGATCCTGTCCTCAAAAGTAGATAAAGTTGTAACTTCCTGAGGTCTATAAAACCTTTTGGCATTTTGTGAGACTACGGTTAGCGTTTTACTCTCCTTCACCGTTTCACAGCACCACATTAAAAGCTGGCACATTACTCACAGTAAATTCAGATAACCAAGGAACTGCAGACACATGGAGGTCTTTACAGTTTTACAGGAACATTTCTACCTTTCAGTTGCACAGACACACATAATTCACATCGCCAGTAATATATGGCAGGACGACATATCTAATGGTATTGTGGGTAATTGTCTCATACATTTCTATTCACATTTTAGTGCTTGTGTACATACACTTAATACACACATAAAACCCACACACATTCATTTGCCACAGTGGACTAGAGCCCATTACTGCTGGCAAACATTTACACTTGAGGCCAGCGCTTTTGTGTACCCTCTCGCTCTGTCAACGGAGGTTCAGTTTGGCGAAGGGTGAAAAGGACTAAGAAGAGAAGCGTAACCATCTCCATCGGTCCAAAGGCCATGTCTCCGGTCCCCAACAGCCTTCTACCCAGAGAAAGCAAGCTTGTCTTTAGAAATCTATCCTTTTTTTTTGTGTGTGTTTTTTTTTGCACACATTCTCTGAAAAAATGTTATGTAATATTCCATTAAAATTCTCATCAAAACATACTTGGAAAGGCGCTGCACCAATGAAATGTACATGATATTTTTCTCATGTCATTAGCTGCTCCTTGGAGTGTGTGCATCTTTTTTGGGCTTTAAGTGATGTGCTGCATCCCACACAACTATCCAAACAGTAACACATGCTTTCGCCTTCAGTTTACACTCCAAAATGATGTATTTTACCACCCTAAGAAAGTTTAATGTGAGTGAACTTCCTATTCGGTTTTATTTTTAATCAGTGTTTACTGAATGTCTCCAAGGTTAAAGCAAACTACATTTTGGATAATCACCTTAGAAAAGCAGGATTTCAGTGGATTTTCTCTTTTTTCTCTACCAAAGTTAAAACTTCTCTTCCTGTAAGGCTGGTGAATGCTGTGTAAAGGAAATGTATCCACAAATGTGTTTCATGAGAGAAGTATCTATTAACACCCATGCACTGTAAACATGAGACAGTCATCCTCTTTACTCTTCTACTCATCTCTCAATGAATCATCCCCACATCCACACATATCAAGGAAAGGCCCCTTTCAGAAGTGATCTGAAGCACTTAATTTCACTGGATTATTTTAATTATGCCCCCCGAGGGTTGTTGTTTTTCTGCTCCTGGGGTGACATTGCACTGTTTGCTTCTGAGCGCAAACCCCTATCCGCCGGTCTGACCCTCATACCACCCACCCTCATTTGTTTCCCATCTGTAGCTCTTCAAAGACATAGCCGCGCACACGAGCTGAACTATTTTCTTCAGGGGTTCGCAATTAAGATTTCAAAGACCTCAAATTAGATTTACTGCATGTGGTTTAGTTGGAGACATATTAATAATGCGCAGCTGACAAAAACAACGCACGCGTACACAGCTAATGTGCTATTCGGAAGCATTACATGTCGTTTATTTAATGTAAAACAAACTAATTAAAATGTAATGAAAAAGATTAACATTAAGAATAATAATTGGAATTTAATTAATTGGGACAACTCTGGCATTTTGACATATATTACATCAAATGGAGCATTTTGAGGCAATATTTTGACCACAAAAATGTAATTGTTGGTAATTAAACCCAGGCTTTTGTATAATTAAATAAAACCAGGAGAAATAGTTATAGTTGCAATTTATATTGGAAGTGGCAGCATTATGAGAATAGTGTATATTTCCTTTTGTGACAGAAATGACATGAAATAATTAAACCCATAGCATTTACACCTAGCTAGTAGATGTATGTGCAAAGGTCAGATGTGTCTAAAACTGTCCAAACAGTTGTTTATAGCGGCCAGGTCTAAGTGGGTGAGATTCATCACTTTCCACTGTGCTTTTATGTCATTAACAGTGGCAGAATGCACTTTTTCTGTGCATTTAAGAGCAAAAGGTGATTTTTTCAGAATGTGTAAATTACTTTCACTTTTCTTCTGGTCTTTTGTATGCAGTACTCTATCTTCACTGCTGCATCAAATTATTGGCGTGTAAAAGGTCGCTGTGGTTCCTGAGTGACTGTTTGTAGTACCTGCCGTGCATATTCTTTGTCTCAATAATAGGTTTTTGGTTTGATGATAGCCATCACTATGGGTTTTTTGCAGAGAATGGTTTGCACTAAAGCAAAGTATTTTAAATTGTAGCTTTCCATTTCTTACAGTTGTGTTACGTATTTCCTGAAAATGTGAAAGCTGTCAGGACGTTATAGTCAGACATTCAGTAGATAAGAAAAATTAGTCTTATTCCCTCCTAAAAGGACAGAATTGGTTGGTGCTTGGTTTGCTTAATCGGAGGAAATGGGCAAGATATCTGAGCTCCTGAAAGGAAGCCAGATGTCATGTCGCAGGTTTTCTGGAGCATGAGCTGGTTTGTCTGTCCGTGCCTGAGAAAACACAGTGCAGGGAATGTGTCACTTCTTATGGCCTCAACAACTGGCATCTATAACTGGCATCTATTGGAAATAGCTTGGCACGGCTTATCCATAAAATTACAGTCTGTTTAAATATACAATGTGGAAATCATGAAATTATTTCATACATAACCCATCACTGTTTTTACAGAGACAAATATGAGGCGAGCTTTTCTGCTGCATGGTTGAGGGCAAAGAAAATTATGTGAAGTTCATACTATGAAGAAACAGTACAGGCTTGAGCATAGTGACTCCATTTTGAATGTATTATGTCTAATATTAGTGCTGCAACAATGAATTGATTAAATCGACCCAAATCACTTCTTAAGAGTTGGTAACGAATTCAACAGTCTATTCGTTGGATCTTGAGCACGTTAGTATTGAGGAATGCCCGCATGCTGTGTAGTGTAACAGGAAAACACAGAGCAGCATGGCTGAGGCTTCAGATGCTGGGCAGCCCCGTCTGGCCGAAACGTAGTGCGCTGTTTATGTATCAAACTTTAATAGAGAAAAAAAGGGCCAAAATCCCACGGCGCAGTACATTTCAGGAAAACGGGGCTGCTGTGGCCACGTGGAACATAATGTAAACATTAACTTAAGATAGCCTACGTGTCGCGATTACTTTAGCCCACTAGCTAGACACTATTGTCGTAATTATAAAGTTTTCATCCATCTCTGTTTATCAGGCCACCAGACTAACATTACCTATCATTGACTGGAACTAATCCATACAATGCTAGTTTGATAGCAAATAACCGGAGCTGGTTGAAGACTATAGCTTGCTAATCTGTAGCCATAACAAGTCTAGGTAGCGGGCTAGTGCTCGATAAAGTATACCTAAAGCCATTGCAGGGACGTAATCATTAGTGACTTGTCTGCAGCCTATATTGCTTTGGGTCAAATACTGATCTTTGAGAATTGAGTCTTTTGTGTTTGTCCTATGAATCATTTATTTATTAAAATAATCTACAGATTCATCAATTATGAAAATCATCATTAGTTGCAGCCCTGTAATATATTATCCTTTTGACTTATTTTCCTAAATGTATCTGTTCATTTTGCTAAGTGTAATAAAGTCAGCAGCTTTGTAGACATCTTAAAATCTCTTTGATATTTTCTTATTAAATCACATAAAATGTGCATTTCATGTATGTTAAAAGGATCACAGCTCCACACAAACGTGTTCTTTCACTATCTACACATGTCATTACATTGGCGGTAAGCTGACATGGCCAAAGAGTGTTTATCACTTTTGCCATTTTTAAAATCTTTTCAAGTCTGTGCAGCTCCAGCATGATAACTATTGGCCATTTTGCTGCAGCACTGCCATTTAATGAATCGTTCCATTGCCTGGTGGATAACAGAATGAACAAATGCCTTTCTGTGTTAGTGGCTGCCACAGCCTATCCTATCAGATAATTAACTTTTTGCAAATAGACTGCACTGACTACCAAACAGAATAAGCCTTCACAATTAGAATTACTTATCTGTGTTCTCTCTTTTTTCTAGACATTGGAGGAAAAACAAACAAGACAAACAAATCCAAATTTCATACTTCTTGCTTGACTTTTCTTTTTTCCTGCCACTAATCATCACACACAAATTGGCCTCAGATTTGTGTAAATGAATGTAATGAATGAAGGGAGATGAAAATTAAGTCTTATTGAAAGTGAAGCTGGTGTATTATTTTGCATCTGCATTTGACTACCTCAGCCCAGATGTTCAGAATTTCCGACAGGAGGTCTAGTGCTTTCCACCTCCCTCCCCCTCTTCAGGTGGATGGTCTCGCGCCGACAGTGGCGCAATTCAATATTTATGTGTTTCCTTCTGTTTAGTTTTCACCGCAAAGTGAGGTGGGCTTTCATGTGTCTGATTTGCCACAGCAGCGATTCAGTTCCAGCTTTTAAAGCGTCGGGAGCCGTTTGAACAAAGCCATCTGTTTGAGTGGGCTGTTTTATTAAGTGACAAACTGGATCCCTCTACCTCGCTAATGTGTCCCGTGGGAGATCGTGGTAACTCATGTACACACACAGAGAGAGAAAGAGAGATGCAAAGAGGCCACAAGTTTTCCTCTGCAAACACTGTTATTTAACACAGAAGATGCGAACGCATCTCATGGTGCTGTCATCGCAGAACTGAGAGGGGTTTTGCCTTTGTGAATCTACAATGATAATTGAATAATGAAGCCTTTCAGTTTCCATCTCATCCCAAGAAACACAAGATAACATGCTCAGCCCTAGTCTAAAAAAGAAAAAAAAACATAATATTTATTTAATGGAACTTTCCATTGTCCCACACCCTACAATTTATTAATGTCACTCTCCTATTTCCAATGTTCCTTCCATCCTGTGAGAATATTCTAACACCCATGAGGGAGTGCTTCTGTGCATGTGTGCAATGTGAGCGAAAGCTTTTTCTCTACCCCCCCTATCTTGTCAGGGAATCTGTCAGTGCACCGAATGTGGGACAAGAGCATCAGCCATTCTTTTTGAAGCTGTTGCTGTTGTCTGTGCCCTAACTCCTGCAGTGCTGTAGCCAAAAGCTCAGACCTTGCATAGCAGCACCACTGAGCATGAGTAATACACACTGACTGAGGTTAAGAAAGTCCCATTGGTGTATGATTTTGCAACTTTGGTCACTGGGCTGAATATTTGGCAAGGAGAATACACTGTTGGGTTCTGTGTGTTAATGCATGCTGTAGGTTTCCCTGCCTTTGAAGCTGTGTTATAAGTGATGATATGCATTTATTTATTCACAGGAGACTCTCAGGAGCTTATGAGCCACATCGCAGATCCTGACCCTATCATAAAATGAACCTGCAGCCCTAGCGTCCGTATGCAGCCTCAATATTAATGTATCATTAAGCTGCATTCTTGTATATTCTATTGAATTAGTTTTACATAATGACTGTTATGAATTTTGCTTAGAGAGCACAATTTAAGCAGTTGGGAAGAGAGGGGGAGCACAGGGGAAGAAGGCTTGTAGTATGAACTTCATTATGTGTGACAAGCAGCACAATATTGATGGAAGAGCGGGTCCCCATCATTGCACTGCATTAAAACCTCTGCAGTGAATTAATGTACTATTCCTGATCCAGTAATTAACAATCATTCGGGGGCCATATCCCTTTTCAAGTAATCACTAATTGCAATAAGAATTTCAGTTTCCATTTAAGGCAAGATTACCGATGAGCATGCAATGCAAATCAGCCAGCAGTTCTAATTAAGCTCCAATTCCTTTTCTCTCAGTCTGCCTAGACCCTTTGTGAGTGTATACAATGTGGAGTTTGTTTTGTCGGCATTACAAAAGACTAAATTTTATCATAATGCTGCAGATAGAGGGCTTTGTAGTGCCCCAAGAAACTGGTTTATGCCTGTGTTTGTTCCATTGGTTAGTATGTGTGCTTTATCTCTGCTCCCTCTTTCTTCAAATATTTCTTTGCATTCTTAGTTTGTATTTATCACTGCATGTGTGCGTCTGCATTACCACCATCTTGGTTTTTTTTTTGTTTTTTTTGTTTTTTTTGTTTTTTTTCCTGGCTGGCATGAAGTCAGATGTTCCTCAACTATATACACAGTTAATTAATCCATAGAGAGGCTGTTGCTTTATAAAGCACATGGCCAACTGCAATTCACAATCAACACCAACTCACCCTGTCTCCACTTTGAATACTATAATAATGAAATTACTTCACAGGATTTTAGATACCTGAAGGATTCTATAGTGCTTAATATCCTTGGCATACATACTAAACGTGTCGCTTCTATCCTCCACAACATGAGCCTCTTATATTTCAAATTGTGCCACTTGCTGCCAAACAATTCATCAATATTACAGAGCTGATATGCTGCAGCTTAAAGATGTCGAATGGGGTTAATGGCATCTTTAAATGCTCCTTTCTTCTACTCATACATCCAAAATGGAGGCGCGTATTTGCAGACTGCCACCCAATGTGTTAGGATTAATTATCACCCTCCACAACCCCACCTCACCCTGCAAGTTAAAGATTCAGAGAGGAAATGGCCCCTTTCATGCAAATGAAATTGAATATGTCAGTCAGTATAATTGTGAAAACCGAGCCGTCTTGGACTGATGTCTGTGCCGAATAGAGGCTCCAACGGAAAGTCGGTTTAATAATGTTCTTCTCTCTACTCTTTGATTCATGCTTTTTAATGGCTTTGCAGATCAAACTTTAGTCTATGGTGGAGTCCTGATGATTTGAAATGTTTGGACCGTTATGAATGGAGCTCAGACTTTGACCTCTTTGAGAGCAGTCTTTAAATTTAAATTCAGTGTTTGGCTCCGAGTTAAGCCAATATCAAACAAACTTGTAATGAATGCAGATCCGCAAGATGCTCTGAAGTCTGGCTTTTTTATGAGTTCAGTATGTAGAAAGAAATGTGTGTTATCTTTGCCATTCTGTTATTCTTGACCAATATTGTGGCAACAGGTACAACCTCTAGTTCAGCCTCACAAATGCAAACTAAAGAATGTAAAATAGAAGTCTGCCTTTTACATATGTATGGGGACCTTACTCCCCTATAGGATTTCATTATTTTCTCTTTTCAGCTTCACTTTAACTTGATGATGGACTGACTATTTTAGGTTTTATTTTACCTGACAATGTTAAAAAAAAAAAATTGCAATTTAGTTGCAATATTAGTTTTAGAAACCCCCAAGCTGCAGCTATTCCTTCTGAGCTCTGACATATATTTACAATAACTAAGAACAAAACTGATATACTATAGTTATACAAGCACAAAAGTTTATAACCATTGTCCATAACCATAGATTTATGGTTATGGACATACATATCTCTTTACATACATGAATAGGTGTGTCTCTTTCTAACATTGTCATGCGTAACTGCCTTCATGCTTCCATGAATCCTGTATGTTGAAATGAGAGTTTCTCAATCAATCCACCAGAGGGCCCCTCTTAATTACCCTACTGTCAGAATACCATGTAGAAGAGTAAAGTTTTTTGAGAAGAAGAAAGTCAATAACAACAAACATGGCAATGACAGAGGATGTTTTACTAATGTGGATACTAATGTTAAAGTTGAGAAGGGTAGTTGTCATAAAATATGTTGGTAGTTTTTCACTAACTCACACAGTTGCTCTTTGAAAGCCGCTATTTATGGAAATTATTCTGTTAAATCTAAATACTGTCTCCACTGTTCACGGTGATACGGCTTTGTTTCAGCCATCTGGGTACGCACTCGCAAGCTCCTGGAAAATGGACAGAATTACGCATGTAATGTACAGACAGAATGCTCCATCCATAGAGCATAAATGAGCCCTAATGCTATCCTGTGTTTCAGTTGTATCTTGTTACAAACGCTGAAAGATGAGTACCTACATTGTAATATAAAATGGTACTCTTGCTAAAACAACAACCCTACTTGTGGCCTAAACAAAATACATTATATAATGTGCTATGTCTTTGAAAATATCCCATATGTTTAATTATATTTATCTGATTAGGACTGCGTGTGTGTGTTTCTGTGTGTGTGTGTGTGTGTGCGTGTGCGTGTGTGTGTGTTTTGGAGAAAGCGTTCCAATCATACATAGCTCTGAACATTACCATTCTCCTGCCATTATTGGTAGGAGAGTAAATTTACCCACAGCGGCATGTCTGCTAAAATAGTTATGATTGACAGAACTGTAATGCAATTTGTGGTGTTAAGCTGGCCGAGTCTTTGTAATGGACGCATTTCTTGTAAACAATAATAGCAGTCTCCTACCATTAGCCCACAAGGATTTTAATGCATCTTAAGGACAGTAGTTTTAAGTTAGTATTTAATTGGGACAGAAACATAAAAAAAACAATGCCTCTGCCTCTCTTCTCTGAGCATTGCAGTGTAACAGAGGCTCGATTTAGCATAGTGTCTGTGTGCTAACTACTGTTCTCATACTCCTGCTGCTAAGTCTGGTATTGTTTGCTTAAACATCTGCCAGACCGTAAAAAATGGTACTTTTCACTCTCATGGTAATGTATCCAAAATGTATTTCACGCTGCTGCCCAAAATGAAACAAATTCATAAATATGTTTCTAAAGGCCTTAAAAACAGTCAAAAGGTGACTGTTGAAGACTTCCAACGTCGATTTATGTCTGTCCATGAAAAGACATATACTTTCAGCCATTAAACTGTCCGCCCCTACAGCCCTGTGGACACGCACATTCTCTGAAACAGCCCAGGCATTCCAAGGGAAGAAATACAGGTATGCAACAAGGTTATATAATGACCTCGAGGGAGCGCAGGCAGACGTCCACATCACTAACTTTGGAGCTTGTGACAGGCTTTACACTTCTCATTTGTTTGCTGGCGACAGCTTAGCACTGGATTAACAGGTGCCAAGCCGTGGTATTAATGCAAATGTGCAGCAGAGGTAACAAGGGTTTTTACTCAATGCCAGTTCATTTTCATTCTCTGTAATTAACCAAAATTATGCCATTCTACATCCTGCTTCATAATATTCTCATATTAATTGCGGAGTATGTAATTTATGCTGCTAGGGGTCTCTTAATCAAAATAATAAGATGTAGTAGAAGGTGACATCCTAAAGCTGCAGTGGATTATTGGATTTGTTTTTGCCAACACTCCAAATGAGACAAAGCAATATAATGTATAGTTCCATTTATGTTTCGTGCACTGATGTATTTAATTCCAATTAAATAGTTGCAAGTCACATTAGGAAAAGTGATATGACGGCACTGACAGGTAAACAAATTAGACAGACAGAGGATTTCTATAAATACTGTTGGAAACATTTGATATATTGTCAAAAAGATATTCAACATATGCCTTGTTGTTTTGCTGGTTATCTTTCTTGTTCTACATTAACAAAAATATCTGATTTCGTGGCATTACACTGTGGGATACCCTCTAAGACACAAAGAAGGTGGATATATATTTGCTCAACCATTCTCCAATCAAATCATATGATAAAAGGTGTTTTTTGTGGTGCATGTTTGCACAGTGTTTGTTCACAGACCATATCTTTTTGGTTGCTGTCAAAGTGGTAGTCATGACATTGTTCAGAGGAAACCGAGGTTTTAATCAGCCTCTGTCTACCTGAAGCTATACGACGAGTCGGCCAAAATGGATGTTTGTCAGCAGCAGACTTAAAATGGGGGTATGATGGTGATATCAGCGGCCATGTCTGTGAAAACACCATTACCTCCGTGTCACGCCTCAATCACTCCCCATTGTGCGATGACTGCCCCCACCCTCTTCCCCTCACCTCCAGTGCTGATCTCCCGTTCATGTCGTAGCAGTCTATCATAGCCGGCGTGGGGAGACGCACCGAGCCGTAATGAATGGCCCCAGAGCGAAAACAGCCCCAATAGCATATCAATTACCCATCAGCACCCTCTTGGCTGGGTGCCAATGTGCACCACATCCCAGCCAAGTCAACGAGATAAGGTGCAAATGCAGATATAATGATGCTTTTTGTGGCGTACAAATTACACAGTGTCAACTCTACTGCCCACCTGTCAGACATGTCAGCCGCCGAATGAGGGGAAGATGAGTGTGTGTGTTTGCGTGCGCATAAAAAAAAAAAAAACATACGCACATTATAAGGCAATCAGGTGATTTCCCAGATTCCTTTCACCAGTGGAAACCCAGTGTCTTGCCTTTTTATCTGCTTCCCCTTTTGATTGCTGACCAGACATCTTACGCAGGCTCTCCAACAATCCTGCAGGTTAATTTGTCATTCACGTGCAGTGCTTCTGTTGCTGCTGGGCTGTACAATCTGGGAGGGGAAATCAGTCCGCACGCAGACACGCGAACAAGCGCTATCACACATTCTCACACGCACAGATGAGGTAATTCAGATGGTTGGCATTACTGCAGCTGTGTGGCCCCTAATGGCCTGCTGAAGTGATTGATAAAAGGCAAACAGTTGCTCCAAAGGGGGGACAGATGGAGCTACACCTCCCACTGACGCTGGCACTCTAGCTTCAGAGGAAAATACTAGGGGGTCTGACTTAACGCTATGACATTATTGCTGTTGAAATTACAAGAGCCTTGATCATTATGATAGAGCTGGAATTTCAATCTCACAATCACAATCTCATCAGGGAAGAGACAGGTTTCTTTGATTACTAATCACTTTGGTGTGTTTTGATTTTTCACCAGTAGTAATAGAAACTTTACCCAGTGAGAAAGGACTGATAATCCTGGAGAAAATAAGTGAAGCTGAATTTGTTTCTTAAAAAAGTATAAAGAGAAAAAAAATAAAGGAGGATGAGGAAAGTCTGACTGAAAGGCAAATCACTTTACTTAGCACAGTGTAATTCTAAAAATCTAACTGCAGGAAAGAGAAATAATTTCACTGCAGGAGAAATCAGCCATTGTATAGGCTTGTAAAACCAGCCGAGTACATGGGAATGTCCGTGCAGTGTCTACACAAAGCAAACACTGTTCCCCTCTGCTATTCTTTCACCTCCACTCCCCTGCATTTTTAGCATTTTTATCCAAGTTGCCTTTACACTTGACTTGTTTTGCTGAATTGAGGGACCAATTAGGAACAACAGAATGCTCACATCACCAATCAGAGCGCTGCAAGGTCCTTATCAGGTGCATGTCTCATTTGCGTGGTGTAAAAACAAAGTGTTCCATGTGTTGATTTTTTAGAGATTAGCAATGTCTGCGGCTGGACAAGCTTGCAATATAAGCTATGGCAGTGAACAGAAGCGTTTTGTTTTTCTCCTGTTTGGGAAATGTTATAAATGATTAATTGAATGGCCAAATGATTCATGCCAAGCAGAGTATCATCTATACAGCACAATATGAAACATCTTGAAGAGACAGATGGCTGTACTGATGGATGAAAGAAATTTATGTTGCTTTAAGTACAACAAAAAAACACTTTCTTTACTCAAGACTATTCTCTGACAGTATCATTATGAAGATGCTCACTGTCGGAGGGAAAAGAAAATTCTACCTTGAAAGCCACAACTAACTCCTTTGTCAGTCTGAAACACTCACATTCAAGCTGCATTTCCTTGCTATATCAAATGTGGTACAAATTACCTGTGTTATTTCTGATTTTTTTTTCCAATTATTATTTGATACTTTCCAATTTTCCTTCAAAATATTTCATCATCTTCATCTGAGAATTGCTAAACTGCCTCACGCCGAGAATCAGATTTGATTTCAGAACTCCAGAAATACCGCCACGGTCAATATAAAACACTTTACACACTCTGCTCCCAAGACCTCTGTCCTTTTACTTCTGATCTCAGCTACTGATCATCTGTTTCCACTCGCACAATAAAGTCAATACAATCTCTTGTCCTGACCTCCAAACACAATCCTCTTAACAGCCACATGCTGAAATCTGCAACTTTGTTACTTTCTGGTGTGTGGGGCTTGATAAGAGAGATTAATTACTCTGCCGGTGGTGCTTAGCATGCTCACTAACTATTTTTGTTATCTTTTATTTTTCTGTTCTCTCTATCCAGCACCACCAAAGTTTTTAAGAACCCCCAATGACCAAACAGGCGTGCAAGGAGGTGTGGCATCCTTCATCTGCCAAGCTACAGGAGATCCACGGCCGAAGATTGTGTGGAACAAGAAGGGGAAGAAAGTCAGCAACCAGAGATTTGAGGTATTAGGTCTATTGTTCTGATGTAAAATGCTCGACAAAAATGGGAATGCTTCAGCACTGCTTTTGGCTCTGCACTCACATAATCCATTGCACCAAGCCCCCACTCACTTGCTTATTCGCCCCGACTTGCCACCACGCATTAGCAGGCTCTAATAATCACGCTGGCCAGGCTCTGAAACATGCATGAGTTTTAATGAGCAAGTACACAAATGATCTGGAGACAGATTTGTAATCAAATAAAAAACAAGAAAAGAGCAATTGGATGGCAAAAAAAACAACTTGTGGTGTGACCCAGATACCTACATTAGCATCACGCCACATCTGCCAGCTTTATGCACAGTGAAAGGAGAAGCAGCTCTTTCACTTGGAAAATCCTTTTGCTTTGTGGCATCTTTATCTTAATGCATGTCCTGCTGCTCTTATTTTGGCTGAAGCTTTGCACTTGGGCTCAATACCCATGAGAAATAACAAATCATCACAGAACACTGATAAGATTTCTATTAATTTCTGTGTCAGTCCTGGGGACTATCACAGTGTCACTTTTTTTCTCCTCTGCTCTGGCTTCCATACTTGCTTGCTACTGCAAAGCAGCGATGGCTCAACAGAGCTCTGAGACCATGTCCCGCCCCTTCTTTACATCTCATAACCATGGAAATCTAATCTTATCAGAGTTCATAGCGTTTGCATCGCTCGTACTGCTGAATGCTAACACGCTACTTTCCATTCCCATGTTGCCTCACACAGCTTGGTAGCTGCTACCATTCCATGCCTGTTCAGTCATGCATTGCTGCCTCATCCTCTAACAAAAAAACATTTCCTTTAAAAGTCAATCAGCTTCCTTTCTGGTTCAATCTTTGCTTTTGTTATGAAAGGAGGCCCCTTTTTGCCCTCACCTGCTGTCAGCTTTAACGCTAACACCGCTTTAGCTTGGCCAATGAAATGTTGAAGTGTATTGTTAACTAATACATGACCAGATATACTGTGTACTTTAAAAATGTTTGTAGGCCTCTGTGTGCATGTGTGTGTGTGTCTGTGTGTGAGTGTGTGTGTGTGAAGCTGAGGTCTTGGCCTATCTTTATTGAAATCTACCTCTATGCTTAAAAGAGATTGAGTTATGACACAGGGCTTTCTAAAATCAGTGAGTATACAACATGTAGCATGCCAAAATAGCTGAATAAGCTACAACAAACACCTGTTTGTGAGCATTTTATGTGTCCGTCCGTCCAATACAGTCGGTCCTGTCTTTTGTACCACTACTTCACCTCATGGTACAACTGTCCGTAACCGTTTATCAAGCCACCTTTTAACTGTTTGTGCTTGTTTCTGTCCCATTAACACAATCCAGTGTGATGCATTTCTAAAAGAGATAGTATGTTAACTTTAAGAGTGGGACACATTCAGACTTAAATTATACAACCCGAGATCTGAGAAAAACATTTCTGACAAGATAAGCTTCCCCATTCTTAAAGTTAGTAAGCTGCATTGGTTATTTTTTTTCCCTGATTAATACAAAGAATAAAACTACACATACCATCTTATTAAGTTACTAGTATACAGTATATGTTAATGCAAAAAAAAGCACAAAAACATGATTAATGCTAACATATTACCTATCAGCATCCTGATCCTGAAGCATATTTATACATGTACAACATACAAGCACAAAACACTAGAAAACAAGGATTCAAGGTAGGCAGCAGCTTTTGTTTCTGTCATAGGAAGCACATTGTGTCAGTCACCATCAGTGTTGTTAGCCAAATGTCTTTTTCTTTTCTTTCTCTGCAGAAGGTCCCTCACCCATTGTGAACAAAAAAATCTCCTTTAACATATCTTGTCTCTCGCACCTGCAGGTGATAGAGTTCGATGACGGCTCTGGTTCAGTGCTAAGAATTCAGCCATTGCGCACGCCCCGAGATGAAGCCATATATGAATGCGTCGCCTCCAACAGTGTTGGAGAGACGAGCGCTACCACCAGACTCACTGTTTTACGTGGTAGGTCTTTCCAACAAGCCCAAAAAGAAAAAAACACACACCACTAACATGCCCTTTTTCTCCCAGCTAACCCAGGTAAGTCTGCATTTACTTGTTTTGTCTGTCCTGTCCTCTCGTCTTTATTTCTCGCTTTCACATTTCACCATCAGATAAATTAAAGACCCTGGTTACACTCACGTTGTGTATCCTAACTTGATAAGATTTAGTCCATTAACCATTTAGCCAAGTAAGTTTCCGTTTCTAAGTGACTTAAGTCATTTGCATTCAGATTCCTGACACAATAATTAAGATGCCAGTTAAATTATGCAAATAGCCATCCATTCCTTGCCTGCGGTAGTTTAATGGAAAAGCTCAGCAATAATTTTCAAATCAGTCATTTTTCATCTCTACACTTCAGCGCAGATATTCACATGATCGTGTTACATGAGAATAAACCTGTGTGTTCTCATGTGATTACCTAGCTTAAATTGTTTATAGCGGTCTTTTGGCTGCAAGTTTACTCAATGCCAGGGACCAGCGGCTGTTAATATGTTGCTGTCCTCTGCACAAATGTGTGCAACAATCCAGGCAGGAAAGGTCAGCCACTTTGTTTACTTCCAGTAAGCAGTGAGAATAAAAGTCAAATGACAAATATCAAGTTGGTTGACAGTCTCTTTTATAATGAGCACTGAGCAAAAATTTTATCTTGATTGCACACAACATTCCATTCAAAGGCAAATATGTAGTGGCCCTGAGCTCAAAAGGCTGCGTAATATCTCTCTAAAACATGACTTGTTTGGCTGTGAATGGAGAAAATGGCTTTAGAAAAAAGCCTTGGGCTGCCTGAATGAGGTGTGTTCCATTATGTGCCACAATTACACAACATGGCAAATGAGATCCTATTGAAAGGGTTGCTTCCATCCTATAGAAGAAAAAAAAGCTGGCTCTGTGAGTCTCTGAAGCACCAACACACCCCGCCTCTACCCCACACCACCCCACCAACCCGCTTCTTATCTCACCAATGAGCCAACAAAAGGCCCTTTGCACTGTCTCCAGAGGCCGATTGAAAGAGAAAGGTGGCACGTTCACATGCAGCTCTCCTCTGTTTACTCTGGAGCACAAAGTGAGGGTGTGTATACGAGTGTGTCTGTGTGTGTGTGTGTGCAGTCACATGCAATACTATGCACATTTCCTCTTCCTTTCCCTCTGTCTCTATCTCAGTTTTTTCTCTCTTAGACACACACACATGCACAGACACACCAATAGATTGCTGAGGGATGGGCTGAAGCTGCTCTCCCTGGCTCCGTGGCCTAGCATTAGCATGTTTATTACCATTTCCATTTTGCTCTTCTGCTCGCTCTCCTTTCCCATCAATGTATTGAAGGTGAGTAGAGGCCTATCACGGACAAGGCTCCCCCCACCATCACAAAAACAGGGAAAAAAGTGTTTTCTTATTTGACTTTGAATGTAAAAGGTGTGCTCCCTATCATCACATTCTCTCCCATCCAAGAAAAAAATATTTCTACTGTGAATATTTTAGGTAATAATCTACAAACTACTAATAAAAGAAGTGTGACAGCAATCAGTCACACAAAAGAACGAAAACTAGACAAAAATAAGATACAAAAAGAAGGAAGATAATGCCATGGCGCTGAACAGACAGACCAGAACAAACTGAGCTTATGGCACTAAAACGAGCACTGGTTTTTGTTATAACCTCAAACTGAGATCTGCTTCACAGAGTGTATCCCTCATGTAAATGGTCAGTGTAGAAGTGACTGTGGATGTGAAGGAGCTTGGAGCACACTGTGAGGGTAGTTTACTGTATGAACAACTCCAGGTAACACAAGATTACCTCGAGGGTGCTTTATATATTATTTAGGAAATGAAAATACTTCCATTTCCCAGAAATAGTCCATACAGTAAAAAAAAAACCAAAAAAAAAAAACCAGGCAACTACTGTTTGATGCTCCTTGACATAAACTACATTTTAATCCAATAACATCACCAACAAAAAGTATTTTTATTCCACACTGACAACTTCATGTAAAACCTTGCACCATCCAGCATCTGAGAGCTAAATAAATAAGCAAAAATACTACAGTAGGTCTATTACATATGAAGTAACTGTTCGCTTAGTTCATTTGGGCTCCAATGGTGTGTGGAATCAACTGCAAAGCATCTGTTGTGGGAACCTCCCAACAGGGGGTGACGCCTAATTCCATGAAGGAAAAAGCACATTGTTGTAATTGCCATGCTACGAGGAGAGGGGGGACTTGAGGTGACAAATTCCAACACACTTGGGGATATTAGTATTCGGATGGGCCCCCAACTTGATGGGAAGTGCCATTAGTAATGAACTTCTAGGCTTAGACAAGTGATTTGCATGAAAAGCGAACTCGTAATCATGTTCAGAGTCAAATCTGCCGTCCCACGGTACGAGGAATGGGCTTTCTTTTTGCTTTTTTTTGCGTGCTCTGTTTTGATTAACTAGTATAGGAGGTGACCCGTCTCATACGCAACTCGTGTCTTTGAATTAAGGTCCTCTTGATTTGCTCTGTAATTGAAAATGACTTCAAGGGATTGAGAAACGAAGAATGAAAAAACAGCATATTTGGGCTGCCATGGAAAGAATATCATTTTCTGCCGTATTTCAGCTAGTATTTGATATATTTTATGAATATGTTGATATTTCCTCTCAGGGAAAATATCTATCACTAGACAATGTTGTGTAATCCAAAAAAAAAAAACAAAAACAAAAGAAACATATTAGAATAGAGCTAAAGCACCTCACAGTCTAAGCTCTGTCTGCAGTAGTTCCACCAGAATGGTGTGTGCATTTTGAGTTCTGCAGTTCATGATTCAGACATGATTAAGGATTTATATTGCATCCTCATACTCCCATTATGCTGTCAACAGCCATTTCCTGTGCCCCACACACAGGCACGCAAACTTATGCAGCTGTGCACAACTTGACAGTGGGAGCGGAAAATGGGAAGCTGCTCTCCTGTGACGGAAAAACAGAATGCATCATTTCAATTTGTATGGAATGGTGCAACGGCACGATCAAAGCCTTGTCGCTTAGACGGATCTTTCCAAATACAAAGGAAGGGCTGCTAAATGATCAGTGATTATTCATAGATGGTCTGTTCTTTGTTATTGTGAGGAGAAAGTAGTTTTCTTTATTTATAAAGACTGCCAAAATGCAAATTCAAAGCTGAGAGAAGTACCTTAACATGCTTTGAGATAAACATCCTAAAAAAACCTGTAGAAAATACACTTTAGTGCTTAATCCTGAGAATGCACACTTAACACCGTCTCAGTATACAATGCCTCTGCTGTAACAAGTACAGAGGGAGAGATGGACAAAAGCTGGTCTGCATGCTCAAATTGCTAAGGAAGATAAATGCTGTGTCAGCTGTCTCGCGCTGTCGGAGCAAGGGATGCGGGGGGATGAAGTAAGTGACCATTGTAAAATTACTGAGCTTGTGATCAGTGGCTTGCAAAGAAGAGCATAGGGGGGTCTCGGTATAATTCTCTGCTTTACTGGCTGGAGCATCATACATACTGAGACCTGAGCCGCCACATGGAACACTCAATTTCGTTGGAAAAAATATGTTTTTCCTCCAAAAAATTGAGCTGCATACATATGCTGAGTCACTGCACAAGGCAATCTGAGTTTAACAAACTGAATTTTCAAGTCTGATTGGTTGTCTGTGTAGAAAAATAATCTCTGATTATTCTGTCGTTCTACTGATGATTTTTATGGTTACATTGCTGTGTCTCAAATGCACCAGTGTTTCCATGTGAACCAACAGTTATTAAGTGTTACCTGCAGCAGCGTTTATTGCTTCTGCTCAGAAACCAACAAGTGCTTTTTTTGTCTCAGCATGCTGGGACAAATGGTGACTGAGTGCAACCAACTATCCATTATTGTCACATCCATTAGAGGTTTCATAAAATATCCATAGGCAGAGTTATTGCCTGGGAGATGGCCAACACTGACTTGATGGTACTCTCCCCTCAATTGCCAACTTTTACTCCGCCTATACGTCACAAAAATGGAGCATATGACACGTTATTCATTAATGTAATTAAAAAGATGGAGTTGACTGTCCTTCCAAAATTGATCTCTTTTAAAGGGGAAAAAAGTTTCCCCCTCCTTAGTGTTGCAGCTTAGTTAATCATGGAAGCCAATCAGCATCCGTGTTGCATGCAGGATGATATAAAACAAAACCACTGCCAACAAGATGGATGTTAGACTTAACAGTCGACATAGCCCATGAGAAAGCATCTGCTTTATCTGCAGAGACAGTTGGACTGCTTTTGAACAAGATAGATATATTTTTTAACACATTGTGCCTCTGGATTTTAATAAAAGCAAACACAGCTTGCTAAATTAATAATTATTGGTTCAGGCAAAGTAGAATCATACCTTTTCACTACGTTGAGAAGCCAGAGGATCAGAAGCACAATTATGCAAGGAGGTTGTTTGCCTGTAAAGTCCTGATTTTGACCTTAAATCTACATAAAATGCCAGATCTCATCAATTTAATCCACACTGATATCATCTTTTAGCAATAGCATCCTACATAAAAGGCAAAGCATAATCATGTCAGAGTGATTTCAGATTTTATTATGAGATACAAGGCTCAACTACAAGGAACACAGGGTCATAAAATGTAAAGTGTGGAAGTCTGAGCCAGGTAGTGGGGTGTATAGATGGGTGGCGGGGATGCTAATGTTAGTAGCTTTGATCTTAGCTACAGCCAAAACTCATTTTCTACTAGATTAATTGGCTAGTGCGGGGTCATCCTTAATGTATCTAATGATCTTGAGAAACTTTTCGGGCTGTGTGAGGATTGTTGGCTTATTATAATCAAACAACCTTGGGCAAGAAAGTGATGTGGCAGGAATTGTGTTTTTGAATGAAGCTATAGGTCTGTACATTAATACACAAAACAGAAGCACATGAGGACCATTTCCATGTTTGTTTGTTTTTTTGCATCAGACAAAACACTCTAATCACAAGCTGTCAAACCTCAAAACTCTCCATAATAAATAATGACACCCACTGCAGAGTTTGCGTGACACCTGATGTGGAGGTGAGGACAGTGGCTGATGCCGCTGCTGTTTGACTGGTCACTCTGAATACTGACCCTGACCTCGGATTGGCTGCATGCATAATCTCTTGTACCACACCATGGGGTCATCCTCATCATATTAATTTATTCTGTGTGTGTTTGGTGAGGTTATTTAAATGCCAAATGATCAGAGTAAAACTTTATCACAGCTGATGTACTGGACCCAGGGCCCATTTTTGCACATCCATGAAAGACGTTATTATGTAGTATTGATAGTCCAAAAATCTCAACCACAGGGTTAAGTTGCTGACCAGAATACGTGTTGAATCGCCAACAAATCAGCGCTATGTAAACACACACTATACCACTCACTGAAGATCATTTGTCTTATGTTTTCATCATGCTTTCTTAGTCAAATAAAAAACACAGTGTTGAAGTCTTCACATATGAACATACTGTGTTAGCCAATAGTTTACATTATAGCTCTATTAGCTTAGCTCTGTTTTTAGACAGAAAACAGCTCATTCAAAACCACATGTCACTTCTGTTTTTTGTACAGTTTGTGTTGTCAGTAGCTGCGCTATAGATCTGTTTGGAATCACCCAAAAAATATCGAAACTGTCACAGTTTAGTACACAGTTTAGTTCGACAAACGGCAACTTAGCAAAGATACTAACATCAGATAATAACTTTAAACTTTCATATGCCTCACAATCAAATTCGCCCATGTAGAAGAAACTCTGCCAGTGGAGGAAACAACAATGTTGCTTCTAGCTTTTATCACTTTGTTACTTTTTTTGAGTCTAAAAGGTGGTTCTCATCCCATCTCATCTCCACCCCACTAGTGGTCACATAAATCCCACAGTTCGTATATTTTGGTATCTCTGGCCAAACTTCAGAGCTCTTTATTTGGAAAAGTCATGAAACTTTCAAGTCATATTTTAATATTTTAAAGTAGAAATACTACACATAGCTCTTTGAAAAGATATATGGTCACAACTGATACGTTAACTGCTGTCCTATATTAGGAGTGGGAAAAAAAACAACATAATATTGATGATGTATTTGGAATTCTTTCAGGAAAATGGTATAAAATACTAATAACCAAAATGCACAGTTTGGCACCACACTAACCAATCACTTAAAGGAACTTGAATAGTTTGGCCATCATCCTATTTTTTCCTTCTTCTTCTTGACGTTGATATTTCTGCAGCTAAAAAAGGGCTCAGAGGTCAAATACAGGTAAGTTGAGCAGAGTATTTGCGAAAGCGTAGTGATGGAGCGTGAGGGTGGTTTTCAGTTCACTGATAGTCGTATCACGTGCATGCGCCTTTTTTTTATATGGGCGTGTTTTCAAACTAGACTAAAGCTATACTCATCTTCTTCCATAGTCACTTGGGGAGAATGCCTGCCAGCTACATTTGAAAAATCCCAATATAACCCCGTTTTCCATTAGGGCTCTTCGAGAGCCAAGGGGTCCTCTGTACAGGATGTTAGCAAGCATGAATAATCTCAATACTCCCCTCTCCTGTAGCAAGCTTTCAGCTATATAAAATATTGAAACGGCTGGTGCTAGGTTTTTCCTTTCTCAAGAGAATGTGAACTGGTGTGCAGTCTGTTTCCGCAGACATTTGTATACCACACGTCTCCTACAGTACTTGTCTGAGTTTGACGATACCATGTTGAAATGGGAGAGTCCCATTTCTGTCTTATGATCCGTAAAGACATCTGGCACTGTCATGGCCAACACACTAAAAGTGATTAATGTTCGGGGGATTTTCTGGAAGCACTCAGATAAATGATCGGAAGCTTTCTTCTCAGTGAAGTTACACAGAAACACACCGTCATAAGAGGTCCCTTAACGTACACAGCTTCCTGCAAACACGCCGTAACACATCCATGCCAAAATATTACAAACGGCCCTTTGATCAAACTGCTTGTTTCTGAATCTACACTACAAGAAGGTTAATGAAGCAACTCAGTGTCTCACAGTTTTGCCTTCTGTCTTTTTTCCTGCTCGATAGGAACTCTCACCTGGTCAGTGATACTGATCCTGAGCCCCTGCTGGGTCCTGCTTCTGGTCTTGGCTCTGGTTAGCTGCCTCTTTACAAACAAGACAAAGAAGTCTGCTTTCAGATTTCACTTTTGGTGACTAAGAAATTCTTAGAATGATAGGTTTTTGCATTGAAACAAACAACAAAAATATATACTTCATTAATTTTGAAATTTCATAAATAATGCTGTCATCTCAAGTGGATAGGAAAAGTGTATATACAATGAATGTGCTAAAACATCAAAACAGAGCAGACATCTAGCATTATAAGCGTCAAAGTGACATGAGCATTGGTGAGAATAGAAGTGTCTCTAAGGAGAAGATAATGTTGGGTTGTTTATATATTCCCTGTCACGTCCTCTTTATTTGTCAATGTTTAATGCACTCCAGAGTATCAAATGAGGGTTGATGGACTGTTCAAAAAAGTCTTCCCACGATGTGTTTCTCTGAATTTAGAGCAAATAAGAAACATCCATCTTGGCTTTGTGCTTGGCAAACAGCTCAAAGCATTGTCAAATAGCTTGCTCCCTCCTCCTTTGACTATTACTAATAATAACAAAAAATGCTGATGGCAGATAAGATGACAAGAGCAGATTTCTTTTTCTTTTTTTTTTTTCTTTTTTACCTTTTTGGATCCCCAAACTCAAAATAAATGGGGCACTGTTTTCTGAAGTAAATGGAATCATTGCTCAAGGTAACAAGCAGCAAATGGAATATGCAAAGTGAAATCCGGAAAAAAAGAGAGATGGAGAGGGGGGCGAGAAGGCGTAGAGGCGGGAAGGCGGGATACTAGACGAAAAGAGATCGAGGAAGACTATTTGACATCAAGCATTTTTTTAAAGTCTGAAGCTAGACTGAAGTGAGGCAGATGAAGTCAGAAAAGGAAGGTGAGCGCGAGAGACAATGGCAGAAGAAAGCGATGATTATAGTTGGGGGAGATTTGGAAATCAGTCCCTCTCCACCTTCCCCCGAGGTGATCTTTACTCAGAACGGTACATCTGGCTGAGCTGACGTGTAGTCTGTAACGCTCTGTGCCTGGCGTCCTGCCTGCATTGCTGCCTGCCCAGCCAGGCCTGTAGAGAAAGGCCCCCTCTCCGCCCTTCCTGCCTCATCTCTCCTTTTCATCTCCCTCTTTACCCATCCATTTTAGCACTACCCCTAAGGGGCATCTGACACTAACACACTCTCTCTGCTTTCATTCTCTTCCTCCTACTCCCTTCGCTTATGTTGTAAATGGAGGAATATCACAGCTAATCCGTCATGTTTATGAATGACATGGGGTCTGGGGAGAGCTGGGGCGCCTTGCCAGAAGTGGCGTACATCTCTGTTGCATGCCCTCTGCTTGGCTGATCCAATCTGCCCCAGCAGCAATGGCCATAAAAAATGTCCAAGGGGGATAGCGAGCTTGGAGCGACACTACACGGAGTCATTTTACACTAGAACTTCAGCCATTTCTGACCTGGATTCTGTTTCCCCTCAAATTCAATCAAATCTAAAATTGCAAGCATAATCTTAGCTACAGTTTCTCTATAAAATCTCTTTCCAGCACAGCACTGAAAGTGATGCTGAATCTAATAAAAACCACATTGAAAAGTGGGAGAGTTGCTGCTTTATGCATTATGTGTAAGAAAAGTGATCAGTACAGAAT
>JAPQRP010000012.1:15133964-15184007 GCA_037367295.1 Apogon hyalosoma | reverse complement strand
CTTTTCATGGTCATCAGATATGACCCATTTGGACGTTCAGAGGCTCTGTAGTGAACATGGAAACACCGTCATCTTCTGATTCATTGGTAAAACCCATGGAGTTGGATCAATGACAGTGGACGAACACACTTGTTTTTACATTCAGTTACTGATATCTTTGCTAAAAAAGTCACTTTTTCTTCAGTTTCTATTAAACTAACCTCAACTGTAATCTGAGCTTTTATGAACATCTACATGATCACTGAATTAGATATCGGAAAATACCAGATTTTAATTGAAAAAATGCTAAACACAGAGGATAATATAATAATAAATGGTAATAAATCGCTTAAGGACAGTTAAATCTACCGAAAATTTTATTTGGGCCTTTATGGGTTAATAGCAGTGTTTAGGATGTAATGCTTGACACGTCACCCACTATCTTAGAATCCCATATTATGAGATTTTCTGGAAGTCTGTGATTGTTATTAATAGGAGCAGACATACAAAAGAAGATCATCCATTCTGAGACATGTGATAAAAGGATCACATGCAAACTTGAACTCAGCAGCATTCATCTAGATACAACAGGATTAGTTCTGACCTGCTGTCCTGCGCAGTCGTATTTGCAAACCTTAACTGGAAAGCAGTCATGCCTTGCCACTTACCATTTCCTCTAATCGGTTCATCTAAGGCTTTGGAATATGGAGAACTGTGGCCCCAGACATATAACTGGGACCTGCTCCCACACTTAACATGCTGGAGTCTCTTTCAATATGTAATGATTAAAAAAAAAAAGTCATAAAACCCACATCAGTCTAAATAAATGCCATGTTTTAAAACGATTTTGAGGTTGATTCAGAGTTCAGTTGCCTTGTTAACCCTACAAAAACAACTTGGGGAGGATCATTTCTAAATTATTCCTTACTGCACACTAGTCCAGACTTTGTTAGGGGGAAGTTCTGAACATGTTGTTTTCCATTATTGGATTACTTAAGCAATATCTACTCTAGTGCAGGTGCCAGAAGGCTTATTTATTAAATCTATCTCAGAGGAAGCTCGAGGGGAGAGCCTAATCTTATTTAGACTGGACAACACATGTGCCGAACCGCATTGAGATGTATCAATGAGATAAATACAGGCTCGGTGTCCTCACTCTCACTGGCTTGTTAAGTGTTTTTTGCCAAAGTAATGATGAGACATCCATTACTGACATTACTGACAGCTTTGAGGCAGGCGTTCGATGCTTCTGTGCATGTTGAAATTATAACGAAGCACAAAGGAAACATAAAGTTGTTGTGTACTCATATGAAAACACACGAAGTATTAAAATGTCCGGGCTTCGTGGTCAAAAATATACGTGCAAACAAGTTTCACCTCTGCAAAAGTTTACAGGCAGAATGATGAATGGACTGTTGAGTTGAGCCACTTTGTCTGAGATACTTTAACCAAGCTGCAGGTAGCAGATAAAGCAAAAGGGTGGCCTCAGATTTAGAACCAGTCAATCACACGGTGTTAAATTGTAACATAACGAAGACTTTAACTGCAGAAAAGTGAACATTGTAACACGGAAATCAACAACAACATGAGTACGTGAGCGAAAGTGGTGAAACACAAGAGAGAGGCGAAGAGGAAAAACAGAACAGATGCCGTCATCAAATTGGCACAAAATGGAATTGCTGCTTGCCTTTGTTAATCAAGAGCTCTTACGTTTGTTTGAGTAATTTTGTTTGTGTGAAAACAAAAGCATAATTAACAGTTCCCTCTCCCATGCCAAAGTGAAAACAAATAATTGAATACGTCAGCTGAACAGGAGCCGAACACAACATTTAGTTGTAGAGGATTCAGGTCGTTTCTGAACAGATCTATTAACTAGGCCTGTATCATTTATTATATTTTATTATCATTTATTTAATTTTTTTCAGAGCTGTAAACAAATTATAATCGACATGTTTCTGTACTAATGTGTTCCAGTTCAACAATCTTGTTAACAGAAGTTTATGCCACAAAAACCACATTAAAGTTTTTATTTACAGAAACAAAAAGTGAATCACATAACTCTTCTCTTTTTCTTTTCTTTTTTTTAACCTTTTTTATTGGGAAACCATGTGTTTCTAGCTGTTCTAGAAAAACAATCTCTTTTATGGTTTTGTAATATTTAAAGAAAACATTGAAATCATTGCATATACATCTCTGGAAAAAGACCACTGCAAAATTATCACCTTCCCTGATTTCACCATTTATAGGCAAGTGTTTCTAAACTACCGACAACATTTCTTCCAAATTTCAAATAAAAATATTATTATTTAGAGCATGTATTTGCAGAACATGACACATGGTCAAAATAACAAAAAGATGCAGGTGTTTTCAGACCTTAAATGATGGAAAGAAAACCAGTTCATATTCATTTCTAAACAACACAATACTAATGTTGTAACTTCGGAAAAGCTCAGACATCAGTATTTGGTGGAATAACCCTGATTTTCAGTGACAGCTTTCATGTATCTTGTCTCTCCACCGTTGCTGTTGGATGACTTTATGCAGCTCCTGGCAGAGAAAGTCAAGAAGCTCAGCAATGTTCCATGGCTTGTGACCATCCATGTTCCTCCAGAAGTTTTCAAAGTGGGTTCAGGTCTGGAGATTGGGCTGGACATGACAGGGTCTACATCTGGTGGTCCGTCATCCACACCTTTATGGACCTAGCTGAGGCCAGGAGCATTGACCTGATAGAAGAACCAGTGCTCAGAGTTTAGGAACATTGGCAGAGCAGAAGTCCAGTAGTTTTCAATTCCAATTACTTTCCAGTACCAATAGCACTGTTTTCGCCACCCAACTGGTCCCATTGCAAGAAGATAGTGATGGCCACAGTAGTGGTTTTTATTTCTCCTTCTTCTGGCATGGATCAGGTGTTTATTCAGTAGAATAAGGTGTGCTTGTGTTGGAATTCAACAGGCACAGGAATGGAATGGCTGCCAGACATGCAAACATGCTGATTTCAGAGGACACTGTAGTGGTCTCTCAATTTTTTGCCAGAGCTGTATGTCACAATCTTGTTTTCTTCTCCTGTGCCTTTAATTGTCATCATCTACTTTGACTGTAGCTATGAAAGTATTAAAAAAAAAACCAAATAAAACACATCATAATTCAGTCTATGTCACCTAATGCATTTGCAAGTCAGATAGTAAGCAACTCTGAATTATATATTTGCAAGCTGCAAAAGTGCTGTATGAGTAACATGATTAGTGCTGTAACTAACTTATCTATCCCTATCCCTGTTTTTTTTGCTCTTCCGTTTGGATTTGCAAGCATGGTAACAGCTTTAATCAACGTTCCTCAACTTGAAATTATAGGCTGGGAAAAAATTACTTTGGCTCAAACTGCTGAGAAAAATAAACGCTGCTGTCACACAGCTTGGGCAATGTTTCGTAGCGTTTTTTTTTTTTTTCTTTTTTTTTGTGCTGTCTGATATCTCAGGAGGGGCAGCGCAAATCAGATTGATTCCTAAACCAGGCCGAAAAACTCTTTAGAGCAGAGGAATAAGGAATGTAGAATGACAGATTGTCATATTTGAAGCCATCTGCCCCAGATTCCCACACTTCCATAATCCAGCTTCTTTGGTTTAGGAGGGATTCCAAAATAACAATACATCTCGACACACACTTTTCTCTGCCATGCTGCCACAGCAAGTGACCTGTGACAGCCTCTTTGAGGAGATTGTATCCACTCACAAACGTCCAACAAATATATCTCATTATGGCCTGCAGGGATTTTCCCTGAAGAATAACCTCAACCGCAGGGTGAAAAGTCTCGTTCCGCTTGAGAAGAAAAGGGTCGGACCGAATCCAATCCTGTGCAGCAACCACGGAACGAAAGCCAAAATGTGACTGGAAAGGTTTATGTTTTTACGGCTTTACTTGGAAAGTCCAAAGTAACAAAGGCTTATTTTCTCCTTTAAACCCTTTGTACTTGTTAGATCATTTCGGAGCTAAATGTGATTCCAGTGACATAAAACAGCATCGTTTCATGTTGTCAACCACATTTTCACTCCATTCACTGATTGTTTTGTTGCTTTTGCTTTTCATCCTAATGAACAATGTCATTAATCTTCCAATAATGCATAGCACACAGACATCTTAACAGCCTACTTGACATATAAAAACATGATCACTACAGATTAGATGTCAAATGTACTCCTTCGTATCCGAGAGGCTGTTAGTTGTTGTGCATTATGTGCTGTATGTCAGTCTACTAATAAAAAAAGACTGATAACAAAGACATTCTACTGTTTCTGCTTCTCTGCTGTAGGATGAAAGACCAGGATGTCTGGAGCCAAAATGTCACAGACGTTGAAACAACTGAGCCAATCTTACTGTCAGATTGCCTTAACGTGAAGTTGCACGACTTTTATTATCTTGCAAATAAACCACAACTATCAGCCTTCACATTGCTCCGTAGACCCACAAATTCAGAAAAAATATAAACAAACTGATCCCATTTCAATGGTCCCTTTATCTGTTCAGACTCAATTAGGCTTATTTAATTAGAGCCTAAACAAGGAGGATGTTACTTGAGTTTCTCCAGACAAGTCATCATACCACAGCAGGTGAAAAGCCTGAATTAGGGCAAACAGAGAGCGCAAGTGTGGGTTTAACAGAAACGACTGCAGTATGACAACAAAATGCTAAATTAATACCGCATTCAAGCAACTTTTTAGACCTGGACGTTGCCACTGCTGTCATACAAATGTGATTTCACTTTTGCTCGTATTTTCTATGAGTGATCAATAGATATAATCTGCTAATGGGTTGAGTTTATGTCCAGTGGCCTTATGTCTTCAGCTAAAATGTGCTCACTGAGGTACTTTCTGAGCCAACGTCCTCTTTATACACCTCCCATACTTGGCACCATATACTCATATGGCCTGATAGCCTGGCAGTGGCTAATGTGTGCAAATTGTCATTGGGAGTCTTTTTATATCAAGCACCAGTGCTCAGCACTTCTCTAGAAGGTGACTTCAGCATTTCTCTCCCTTCCATCTCATTTAGTGTGTAGATCCATTGTTGAATATACAGTATGGGTCTGTAAAGCAGAAACTGCCCTTGTCTTATAGGCTGTCCTTGAGATTGCAGTTCTCAGCGAGGCAGAATAAGGAAGCAGGAACATTTGTGTTACAACCCCCCCATCAATTTCACCTTTCATCTTTGACTTCCATATATTTTCCAGTGTAGCTTGATGCTGTATGTTCAGATTACATGGTATTCACTGCATTAAAACAAAACAAACACACACTGCAAAATGAGGTGTCTAATCAAGATGAAATATCTTAACCTAAGGCAATATGTGCTGGTTTTCTGTCTGACAAGACTTTTTTTTTCTCTTACCAGGCAGTTTTTATGCCAAAGCATTAGTCTTTGTTCTTTCATTTCAAGTTATTTGTACTCAATTGTCCTAATACTATAACACGTACCCGAGATTCTGTTTGTGATTTTGAGAACTTTAATTCTTCAAACCATAATATCCTGAATTACCCTGTACAGAAAGAAAACACTTCACACTTATAATTTTATACATTTCTTGTGCTGCTCTGATTTAGTCTGACTGCACTAGTTTGGGGGGTTCTCTCAATCAAGATATTTTTAGGTGTTTGTAAAAATCTTGGCAAGTGAAAATGTCCTGTTCTCTTAGCAGATAATTTTGCTGACTTCCAGTACTGTTTGCCCTATTTTTTTCCTCCTTTTTTTTTGAGAACTGAGATTTGCAGTACACAACTACAAGTTTTCTAACTTCCAGTCCCATTTGGATGAGTTCCCGAAAGCTTCTTCAAGATAATTTATGCAACCGAATGTTAAAAAAAAAAAATGTAAACACATCACATGGGGAAAATAGCACTCCACTTGGGCCTCAGTTGATTAATTCTTTCACTTTTTCCTTTTAACACTTTGTCAATAACCCAACTTCTCTAAAAACATATAACAAACATGTCGTGGCTCAAATTAAATCGTGATTAATCTGATTTCATTTTGCTCTCTTGGCCTTGTAAGGAAAACGCTGCAGCAGCTCTTTTGACGTGAGTTGTTAATCACAGGACCAGCTAGCAAATACATTCAATCCCCCACCACCCCCCGTTATTTATTATCACAATGGTAATTCACTGTGTGAAATACATGAGGGTACAGCGGGGAGTTGTAAGGAACTTAAGAACATTTAAGTTCCTGTGTTTATTATTCCTTTGTTATATCTTCATCTCAAGTTATACGCAAGGAAAGTTTTTAGATACCTCACGGTTGATGTCATGACTTTGTGGCCATCCTAGACGAGCATTAGCGCGCAAAGCAGCTGTAAATTACATTTCTGGCCCAAGAAAGAATGTGTTCAAAAGGCCAGAAACCTTTGTAACAGACCATTAATTTTAAAAGCGCTGCCTGGAGTCGTATCAGCTGCCTGCACTGGAGTTACAGGCTAGCATCGCGTAACATGCATATTTTGGAGAAGGGTGAGCACAGGTTTGGTGAAAGTGCCCTTTGTGCATTTGACCTGATCTCGTTTTCACAAATACGCCCCCCTCTAACTAAGGAGTCCTGTAATAAGTGTAGCCTGGATGTAAATATTGGGTTGTACTGTCTTAAAACCAGACCCTGACAAAGGATTGACAAAAGCTTCATTATTACAAATAATGGTTGTCAGGCACCCTCCTCTTTCCCCCTTTGAGCAGAATAATCATGGACATTACACACTGTGGCATTAGAACGATTCTGACTTGTGTAAAGGACAGCTAAATTATCATCTCCTGAGCACTTTGTTTTAGACTACATTGCAATTTCACAGGAGTTGCTTTTTAGTTCGCATGGTTTGTCACATCCAATTATTATATTCAACACGCGCCCCTGCTTCGAGGCTTGCTTCTGGCTATTGTGTTTGATCAGGTATACTTTTGACTCGCTGTAGAATCGACTAATTGTCTGTTCGACCTTGAACGGGCTGAAGGGAGCTTGGACAGGAGCTACCTTGTTCAATTATTTCAGTCTCCACACCTCCTCCCTGTCCTCCTCCATTTGAGTGAGCACCTTAAAACATGTATTTTCTCATGTTAGACCATTCATTTATATCTTGACGGTCATTAACACGGAAGGTTTGTAAAAAAAAAACAAAAAACAAAATAAAAAGTCAGCTATGGCTGTCTACTGTGTCTCTTACATTCATGACATTTATAATGCAGAATGCCTATAGTTAATAAACAGAAATGCACGTTTCCATGATTTTCTATTTCCTAAGCTAAAATCAGCCTAATCATAAACATCAGCTCAATTCATGCTAGTGAGTCCAATATGAATGATTATGATGCACTGTTTACTGCCTTTGGGCCATAGGATTTATTTCTGAATGTTGGAATTGCTTTTCTGATTGCCACATGGGCTTTACTACTTTTGGTCTCTTGTTGATTAAATGCAGCAGCAGTGAATTCACTCATTGCTTATCTTTTTAGAAGAGCAATAATCAAATGTACATGAATTAGAAGGAAAAGGGGGGAAAACAGCTTTAAACTTTTAACAAGTGCAAACCCCCAGCATTTCTCATTACCTTAATGGATACTGAAAGTTATAAAGACAGTGAATATATTGGACAGCGAGTGTTCAGAGTGTAAAACTACAGTATATACGGTTGAGAGGGTCAAGGTGTTCTATATAACTAAAGGCTTGCAACAGACGGAAGCGCATGTATGCAGTGTATAGTGCTGGGAGTCATTAAACACATTTACAAAGCCTTAAAGCAACACCATGGAACTTTTGCTTGCATGATCCCCCTAAAGTCAGGAAACGGTATTGTACGTAACACCTGTCGTAAAATCTGTATATAGGTAATACTCAAGCATATGTTGACAAGCCATTGATGCTGGCAAACTTCCTGAGGCGAGACAATTAATGTGTTGTTCAACCATGTCTTCAGGCCAGGTAAAGTAGCCTCATAGCATTTTATACAAACATTATTGTTTTATGTTTAAAAATAAAAGAAACGAAAAAAAAAGACAAATGAACAGATCTATATTACAATGGTGTATTAGGGCCACATGGGAAAAATAAAAACACTTGTCACTATGAGAATAAAGTCATATTTCGAGAATAAAGTCATAATATTATGAGAATAAAGTCGAATACAAAAAGTCACAGTCAGAATTTTATGAGAATGAAGGTGTAGTATTATGAGAATAATGTCGTCATATTTCAAGAATAAAGCCATAATATTACGAGAATAACGTTGTAATTTTAAAACTTCAGTTCCTCCTCCACAAAAGAGGCAATTTGCACCAAATCTGCCCAGTTCTTATGACGAAACAAACCCAAACAAAGTCCTTAGACTAATGATAATGTGTTGATGGTGGACTAATAGGCTCAGTATTTCACTGTGCATAAACCCCAAATGAAAGTAGAACCTCACAAAATGTTCAGAGTTCTCCATTATGCAAAGAGTGGGTATGACTTCACTCTCATAATATTAAGTCTATTCTCGGAATAGGATGACATTATTTTCATATTATGACTTCATTCTTGTAAAATTATGATTTTTCTTGTATTTGACTTTATTCTTATAAAATTACTGATTTTATCTTGATATTTTACGACTTTATTCTCGTAGTGACAAGTGTTTTTATTTTCGTACTATATAACTGCCTATAACCAATTCCTCATTGTGGGAACATAGTTTTACTGAAATACAATGCTGTTTGCGTGGTCATATTCATATTGTAACACACACAAAAAAAAAATCTAAGATCGATTTGTAATGTAAATTCAATTTACATTAGCCTGAAATGTAGAAAGCTTTACACTTACTCGTACTAGTCCAACAGTAACAGCGCCAGGTCTCCATGGGTGGGGCATCATCCCTCCTCCTCTCTCAGCTCTGGCCCCTTATCAGATCTTATCCCTCACACTTTCTTTTCTTTGTCTCTTTGGACAACACCCTTACCCTCTTTGTTTTTATTGCTGCTTCAGCCATGACCGTTAGCCTATTTGTAGCTTTCCTTCACTTATAACCTTGTTTACCTGCCTCGTCTTCTGAAGGTGGTGGTGGTGTTGGTGGGGGGGTGACATATGCTGTAAATCAGTCACATTTTGTACTTCTTTTTGTGTAGGGGTTCCTACCTGAAACTAGAAGTTGCATAGTGCCAGTGCAGGCAATACAGAAGCTCTGGAGTGATGATCAAAGTCTAACTGGACTTATTATGAGTTGTTGTACCACCAAAATGACCTTGAAAATATAGTTTGAAGGCTGAAAAAGTCTGTTGTGTTGCTTTAAAAGAATACCGCTGTGTAATTGGCTGCTTCAGAATGAGCAACAAACACTCTTCCATCACTGTCAAGGCACGTCAGTTCAGGCAGGGACACGGAGTTGCGTCGGAAAGTTTTGCAGTTCAGTCTGAAGTCACTCATTTGTAATACAGTCTATTTCTGAGAAGATTTATCCATTGAGTTGGTTTCTCGTGCCAGATACCCAAAAGCATTGTTGGAAGGCAGCCATGATTGTCGTTTGGCTGTGTGCAGGCTATGGCATCTCAAAGCTGTTTCCAGACTGATGTCTCCTCATGAAAATTTAATGAAGAAAGTCTTTCCAAAAAGGTGCCGTTTATGAGAGCAACGGAAGACTCTAATTAGCCGTATCACAGCGGGGAAAGGAAAACTTAAGGTGCACATAAACCTCATTGGCATTCGGAATAAGCAGGTCTTGTTTTGCAGATTAACACTTAGCTAACATTACAGAGAGGCAGACATTTTGCATATGGGGATCTTATGGTGTGGAATACTCCACTCACTGCTTTCAAAGATCATGGCTCGCTGCAAGCTGAAAATACTTCCTGTTCAGAGCCGCGAGCGTCACACAAAGCTGCTTGAGGCTTTGATTTTCTTTGTTTTGCTAAAGGAACATGTTTTGGGAGCGCAGAGCAGAGCAATAGAAATATCTCGTCTCACATCTCAAACGGCAGCAAGATGTAGCCCACCCTTGTTCACTTGTAGGTTGAGACACAGGCAGGAACAAGACAGCTTAGGCAACACGGCAAAGCCACCTGCTTTCATCAAAGAACATCAGAGCTGCACTTCACCTCAACACATGCAGCAAAGGATCTTCTCTTTCTTTCGGTCATTCCCTCAATACTATTAAAACCATTCTGTCTCTTTTTCCCTGTTTGTCTAAATGCTTGTCCATTCCATTCTCTCCATTTTGTTAATTTTGTCCTCGTCAATACTAATAATAATGTGAGTAGAAAAAAAGAGATTAAGCTATTATATTGAAATTCTTACTGTAAAAGAAACACCATATTCCACGACTCATTTCATGCATCTCTCATGTACAGAGGTTGGGCGCTATCAAGTACAACTTTTATCCATGCTTTCTTCTGCAACAGGCATTTGGTTTAGTCTTAATGCATTTGAGAGGAATTCTGGTTTATTTTTTAATGCTGCGTTATTACACAAAAATTAAGATGCAACAAGATAAGCAGCAAAAAAATAGCACAGAGAAGCTTCCAGTTCTTCTGATGCCTCTGAAAGCCGATTTGCACATTCTAGTGAAGTTAAAGTCATTATTTTCAGGATTATGCTTTGATTTTACTCAAAGTTAGAATGATTATTCCTTTATATTAATCTGATGTGATGTTGAGTTAGCTTTGCACCAAAACAGACAATAAAAATACCTGTCAGACATTGTTCTTCCTTACACACTTCAGAGTCTGGCATTTGAAGCTTCTCCTTGTTGAATCAGTACTTCTACTTTCACCAGTTTTTTTTTTTTTAATCTGTACACCTTCTTGAGCGTATAAAGTATGTACTTTTGCCACCTCTGCTCTCCTATTTGCATTCTTATTCTGTCGCTCTGCAGTCATAGCTATAATTTCTATCAGCTCTCTTCTAAGTAGCTCTTCACGGGGCCCCAGGAGAAGCGGCGACTTGCCCGTTCTAACCTCGGCTACACTGTGCCTTGTCTGTTTGCAGAGGACCAGCTGCCCCCTGGTTTCCCCACCATAGACATGGGCCCACAGTTGAAAGTGGTGGAGCGAACACGCACTGCCACCATGCTCTGTGCCGCCAGCGGCAACCCCGACCCAGACATCTCCTGGTTCAAAGACTTCCTCCCTGTCAACACCACCAACAACAATGGGCGCATTAAACAGCTCCGATCAGGTAGGTTTCCTCTGCTGAAAGCTTAATTACAAAAACAGGGACTTTTCTTTCTCCTCTATCTGATCTGCTCCCCCTGTTGTCTCCTCTGTTCTTTCATCCTTTTCTTCCTCCCATAATTTAACTTCTCATTTGGCTTTTGATTTTGTAGGTAATGGCATTGTTTCTACTATTTCCTGTCTTCTACTCTCTGTACACCCCGGTGTGTGTTGTCTGTATGTGTGTCTCCCTTTGTCTTCCAGTGTTGTCATGGGCTGTTGGGATTGTTTCCCCTTCTGTGTTTGCTGGCTTCTGCCCTAACTTCTGCCCTCATTGCTCACTGCTGTGACTTTTTGCAATGATTCTTTTGCCGTTTTATAGTTTGTTTTTCTTTCCACTGCATTGGTGCAGTGCTTTGTTTTGTTTTTTGGATCCATTCTCTTCATTTATTATATCTTTTTTTTTCTTTCTTTGTTTTGACAATTAATATCCAACATTCATTCAAAGGAGTGCAATTTACAGTAATCTGAATAAAGTAGGAAATTATGCAAAACAAAAATGATTATTAAGTGCATTTGTTGAATTAATTACTTATAAAAGAGGGCTCCTTAAGCCTCATTTGGAATAAATCTTTGCTTTCTTCAGGTTCAGAAAATACTCTAACTGAATTAACATTCTGGACACTAATAGCCACAGTAGTGTGTAAAGTTTTATACAGCAGCTTCCCCCCACCCCTCTTTACAGCCTCTGCTTTAGTGTTTAGATGCCAGCTTTGATTTTCTTTGCCTGTGACATACCCTAATATGCACCTTATTATCCTAAGTTTTATTTAATATTCTTACACAGATGGATTAAAATGCAACTTAATTTGCAAGCTACCGGCAACACGAGCTAAACTATTTGTAATTTTTAAGTCTTGTATGTTTGACCACCTGTCTTCACAGATTTCACAGCTGTCCTTTTGTTAATCCGTCTTGTTAACCTTACTTCTGGCTTGTTTTTTTTTTTAACCGAACTGTGTAGAATTATCCCTTATTTTTAATGTCCGACTTTGATTCACGTAGAGTTGATAAAGCATTAACAAAACCATGTTAACTAAACTTACTTAAAGAATATAATCATATTCTTATGCTGTCTTTCTTCTCTCTGTATTTTTAAATCTACAGAATCCTTTGGTAAGTGCTTAGCTCTAAAGCACACATCACCCCCCACTAATTTCCATGTTTCCAACAACTATTAAAATGCATGGCATGCATTTTACTAACAGATAGTTTAGATTCAGGGCTACTACTAGAGACACACACTCTCTTCCCTCACCTCACGGTGTTTAAGTGTCCTACCACTGTCAGACACACCTTTATCTGGAGGTTATAATCACTCAGCTTTAGCCTAGTGTTGTGATATACTGACCTGGATAACCTGTCCTTACATGTCTGTTACTCACTCACTGACCCACCTACTCACTTTACTTAATCTTTTAACACCAGCACCATAGGTATGGGAATTTCAAGAGCTTTTAGGGAGGTGACCAGTTCAGGTCCAGCACAGGGTCTTTAAACAAGTCTGCTCTCACTCTCATACATAAAAAGTCCTCAAAGTTTTTGCCTACAGTAGATGGTCTTCAGAAGCCATTGCCACTTCCAAAATGGCACCTCCCCGTGGTACATCAATGTACAAGTTCTTCTCTCTGACCTATGATTTTTCTATGATGAATCCTGTCTTTTTTGCCAGTAGAGTACAGAAAAGTTCTTATTCTCTTTCTCTCTCCTTTCTCTTTCCTCTAGTACCTTTATTTACGTACCCTGTTAAATCTAATTTGATTCTTCTTCCAAAGCCCCCAGCCTCTATCTACTCGTACTAATGCTTCTTCTTTCTAATCTTATTTGCATTCATATTATCCACCCAGGTGGTACACCAATAAGAGGTAAGAGTGCTGAACTGACGTTCACAGAATGAAAATAATACAAATTCATTCTTGCTGTCAACCCATCCATTCACTTGAATCACCTCCATTTTTGTCCTGTTTACTAAGTCCAAATCCCATTACGTTCATATGGACCTTCCTTCTTATTTGTCCTATTTTGTTGACTAAATTTGTATTCCATCTTTTTGTCTATGCTTTATTTCCTCCTTTGTATTCTGGTTTCAAGAGCCTGTTTAGCTCAGTTGAGATATGCTTGCCCTGGCTCAAATAAGCATATCCAATGACAATTATTTTTTAAACTATATTTTTCCGTTCATTTTTGTTTTCTTTTTGGCCATAGCGAATCATGTGTCCCTCTTTTTGTCCAACTAAAACAACCAAGCATTTTTCCCCCTTAGCTGTTCTTGTTCAGCACTAAAAATATGCACAGATGCTGTGGAATCACGCAGGCATGCTGAAGACAACATTGCCTCTCCTCTGCTTTTTTCTCCCAAAGAATTCTTTCTATCTTTGCAAACTATTTTTTTTTCCATTTCTTCTATTTGCTTTCCTCTCCTGTACCTCTACAAAAAAGCCCAAACAACCACTTTTTTGATAAAGTTTCTCCGGTGCTTTTTTCTCTTTCACCTATTTTTCTTACTTTTCTTGGGTTTGAAGACTATTTTACTTTTTGACTTTTTTTCTTCAGGGTTTGGGAAAGGCAAACTGTAGAGTCTGGCGAGGACCCGATTGGCTCATTTTTGCCGTGTGACATGGAGCTGGAGAGTTGTTGATGCATAAAGCCATTTTTCCCCTGGGTCATGTGACACCACACTGCTGATCCCATTTGTGGATTTTTATGGGTGTCTTTTGTAGCTTTCACAAGCTAAAGCAGTGGTTGGTTACCTTCTTGTCGGCTCAGGCCGATATTTTGAATTTTGTCTTCTAATACAATTGCATTTTATTTTTCAGCTAAGGGTTGTCAGAAGGTTGTAAGTTGTGCCGACATACATTTCTTGCTAAGATTTGCATGTCAAAACTTTTGTTACAGAGGGTTATATGTTGGTTTTGCCTTAAATAATATTTCAATTAATATTTTTCCACATATGTGAGCAGCATTTTTCTATTTTTTGTATGTGCTGCATTTTTTGAGCATAACTTCACCTAGATGAAGTCCCAAATTATTCTGTTAGATGGATGTTACACTTGATCTGTGATTGAATATGCTAAAATTCATACCTAAATTTCTTTCTTTCAATTGTCCTCCCTTGTTATGCTGCTTTCTTATACTGTAAACCTCTTTTGTTTGATCCATGTCTCCCTAAAGCAGTATCACTCATCCCCATATTGACCAGTCCAGTGACATGTTGTATATTCAAGGGCTTGCCCCTGTGAAGTGAAATTATTTTTTGATATTGGCACTAGGATGAGTGTGTTTTTAGAATTAACTGTAATCAGTCTTTTTGCTGAATAAGTCATCAACAAGGTAAACGTAATGTAGACAGGACATAAATTATGTTTTATGTTGTGTTTCTGTTTAAAAGTGTCATTTTCTTTTCCCTTGTTATTTTAGGCGAGAGGAACAATATATTTGTAATGCTATTTCTTGCATAATCATTTGCAGCAATCCCTCACTATAGTTGGATAACACGCTCCATTTTGCTTCGGCAAGTGGATCAATGATGAGGGTTTAATAGATCTTACAGAAATAGATTTGATTTTATCAGTTGTATATTGATTAATTGCCCTCATAAAGTGTCCGACTACTGAGGTTTTGAAAGGACAAAGCAAAACTAAAAATGAAGGGGGCTCATGTTGGCCTCGCTGAGGTCAGACAAGTTCTTTTCTTTTTATTTTTGCTTGCAAGCTTCATGCAGACATCATTTTAACCAGAGATACTCCGCTGCCCCGTTTGTTATTCCCAACCAGGAGCCCTCCAGATAGAGCACAGCGAAGAGTCTGACCAGGGGAAGTATGAATGTGTGGCAACCAACAACGACGGAACCCGCTACTCGGCCCCAGCCAATCTATATGTCAGAGGTAGGAAACCTGTGTCAAACAGCTCCTGCATGCCTTTATCGAACATTATATTAACTTTAAAATTTAAAAGGAAGCTTTAAATCGGTCAATAAAGTCTGCAGGGGCCATATCCAGTGAGGCCGGTGTGAGTATTCTGTTTGTTTGTTCGTTTGGGTTTTTTTTTATTTTTCCACTCGACTTACCTGCACTGATTTGAACCTACAGTATTGATTCTCTTACTGTATGTGTTTCTGGCCCTTTCTGTTATTTATCCTGAGCCTAACACCGATGATGAGACTGCTTGCTGTGTTTTATCTACTAAATGCCTCCCAAACCTGACTGTCGGAGGGGAAAAGGGCGGCTGGCCCTTCTCTGTCAGTCCAAACTCCTTCCTAGCAGTGAACAGATCCTCTTGGGCCTTTTTCCCCCTGATTTTTTCCCACCTATATAGGAAGGACATGTTTAATCTTAAATTACATCAGTTTCTTATAAGCTGACACTTCAAAATTGAGCATTAGAAGCATTAAAGCATTAAAAATTTAATAGAATTAATATTTTTAATTTTGTCTGCAAGATTTTCATATAAAATTGTAGTGGTTACAACAACTATAATGCGATTTGCCTTTGCAAGTGGATTAGCATCAGTTGCTTGCTTTTGGCTAATTTTAGCAGTAAAATATGATTCTTCCAGCGATATAATACAACTCAATTCCTCTAGATCGATAGATTTCTATATATTTTACAAAGCTGCAATATTTTGCTCCAGTAGCTATCACTTTCTAAACTATCACCAAAATATAAAACAAAATACATTCGCTTTAACTGTCACTTAAAGCTAAGAATGTGACTGGGACAAGGTTTGTTTTCAAAGCAAATATGTTAATATCTTTAGGTCAGTCTTTGTTTTAAAGCACAGGATGCTGGGGAGAAACATGGGGCTCCCTGCACCTTAAAGACAGAAGGTCCTTCGAATTGTTTGAGTAGCATCTTAACACCTTCAACATGGCCTTTTTACTCTCTGTGTTTCCCTTGTTTTTTCTCCTTTCCGTATTTCATTTTGTTCTGCATCCAAACCCCTACATTCCTCAGAGCTGCGAGAAGGTTGGTGTGTTTTTACTATTTGAACACAACACAAATCAAAACACGTTCATTCATTTGCCACGTAAAAAAAAAAAAAAAAGAGAGAAATAAAGAAAGTCACATTTCATAAATATCCACTTCTTATAATCTACATTCATCGCCATGGCCTTTACTTTTTTTGTTGCAGCTGTTGCAGATTCAGTGTTCATGTTCCCATTGAGAATATCCCTGGTTATTGTCAGAATGCATGCCTGTCTAAAATGTGGTGCATGTTTGCATCTTTGAGGTGGGGTCACGGCTGCATTTGCATTTGTTGGAAGGATCTATTTGCATGGTCACCTGTTGATGCTTGAGCTGGACATCCCCCCTTCCCTGTCAGCGTTCGGTCTTAATTTATCTGGTAACAATAATGCAGGAGGTCAATGGGTGGAGCATCTCTTAAAAATGGCATTTTAATGACACTGAGGAAATTAAAGGGTTCTTTGTAGTATTGATATTCCAGAATCTCAAAACCACAAATGAATCAATGCTATGTATCCACAGACTGAAACTCATTGAATGAAATATAAAATTCACTGTTTCCACACATCTGTATTATGGTATTATCAGGTTTTTTTTCTTCAAACTAAAATGCAAAGCCAGTTATTTTGATTACACTGTGACTAATACAATTCATGTGCTGGATCAGCTGGTAGTTCACATTATAACTCTGTTAGCTTATTTGTTTTTAGACAGGAAACAGCCACAGTAAAACCACACTTCATGTCTGTTTTCAGTGCAGTTTGTGTTTGATCTGTTTGGAATCATCCAAACATGGTCAGAACTGTAACAGTTTAATCTGAACCATGGTTCGACCAACGGCAATTTATCAAAGATAATAACATCACATAATAATAACTTTATAACTTCATAAACCTCATAATCAAATTCACCTATGTAGAAGAAACACTAATGATAGTTTTAAGTCTTTTATAAATATCTGTAGAAGTAGAGACACTACATATATAGCCTGGTCAGACATCTGATTTTCTCAGAGAAAACAGTCTGGAATCGAGCCAGTCCCTGTGAAATATGCACCATCTATTGTATACCAACCAATCACAAGTCTGGGGGATGGGTGTTTCAGTTCCAAGTCCGCAAATCTCTTTACAACTGTTGTCAGTTGTTTACTTGATTCAAAAATAAGGATTGAATTACAGATTACACCCTGTATTCTCAGGTTTCTCTGACAAAAGTGTCACGTCCGTCTTATGTGTGACTGGTTCACTCGGCACCTGTTCCCACCCTCATATTTGGATTCAAGCCCCGAGATTCCAGACGGATTTCTCATTTGGAAAGACGGATGGCTGGCCAGGCTACTACATGTAGACTTTTTAAAGTTAAATAAAACAGAACACCAGCAGGAAAAACATGCAAGACGAAAAACTGCAACACGAATGCAGTTGTATCATATACGTGTTGTTTCAGTGCATTCATATTCACCCTGTGGTGTTCAGTCCAGTTCAAGTTTAGGAGATAAAAAGTTATTTAAAGCAAAATCTATAATTTGTAGCAAATGGCAGTAAAGTCAAGTGCCAAGTTGTAAAAACCAACCTTGCCGTCTGAGATTACATACTTCCACTGACGAGGATGTCTCTGCGCAGGAAGTCATGAAAGAATGATGCATTTCGAGCGTTATCCGCCAAACATGACAAATGTAATGATATTCAAATGAGCAGGATAATGTTATGTCTGTGGGGAACGTGATCCAATTGGATATTAATTAAATATTGAGTGAGAGAAACGTTGTATTTAATAATGCAAGCAGTTCCCCTAGATTTCCTCTCTGGAGATCTGCAGCCTGCTCGGCAGAATGAGCTGTGCGAGGTGGGCGGCAGGAAGCGCTTGCCTATGCTGCAGTTAAATATAACAAATTCCTACAAAGAGAGTCACAGGAACAATAAATATAAATATTCACACATTCAAAAGAAACATTTTACCAAACTGTTTTTCTCAAGGTTTGCTGAATAATTTAATAACACACTTAGCCCAGAACACAGACTATTAAAAGCAAACTTGGTCATGTTAGCCTTTGTTGAAATAAATATCCTGCTTCCACAAAGGTGTGTTTAAAAGTACTTAAAGCAGTACTACTGGCTTAATTCTTTGAGATCAGTCATTCTCAGACAACTTTAAAACCTCCTGCTAGTCTCTGTCCTTTTGTCCTGTGCCAAAGCCTCTGAATTGCACTTAAAAGTCTAACCTAAAGAATTTCCTGCTCCATTTATTCTCCCATTGTCCTGGCCTGCAGTCTTTTTTCAGATTTTCCAAATGTTTCTTAATAATCTACTCTATGACCTTCTAACTTGTGTTCGCCACATTAACACTGTCAGCCTAAATACCTCGTCTTTCTTCTGAGTCTTCATTGTTTTGCCCTTGCGGTCTTCTTCCCGCCTCAGTCCCATCCTGGTCTTGCATGCGTGACAGACTCTCTCCTTTGCCCTCAATGCCTTCATGTACACTGTGGATCATATACATATTACTTTTTAATTATTTCGGAATGTGTATCCACTAGGGCTGTCAAATATACACATGTAAACTGATAAAACTGTAATATTGCTTATTAAATTTTTTCACATAATCTTTACAATCATTAAACTTTGCTGTCTTGTGATATTTTAAGGTTGTCTTCATCATAACATACCAAGCTGAAGACAGCATTAACTGCCTCTACATGTAATAATGTCTAAATGTCACATTACATGTAGACTAATAGAAAACTCCAAGGAGCTAAAACAGTACAGATAATTCCGTTTAATGTGGCTCTTATACATTACTGTGTAATAATAATAATAATAATAATAATGGATTAGATTTATATAGCGCTTTTCTATGAATGCATACTCAAAGCGCGTACAGTGGATCCATTCATGTCTATTATTTTGTGTACAGCATCTCTGACTGCACTATATTTGATAGCCCTGGTGTGCACTTCAGACCGAGTTAGAAAAACACAATTTCTCAGGAGTATTAACTATGTCGTGTGATGTGCAAATGTGAAGCACTGCATTATCTCACATCAGCTGGAAGTACACAGCCTGCAGTGCTGTCCACTCTCCAGTACTTTGTGCAATTCTGTTTACTTGCATTAATGTTGATATTGTATTTTGTGCGTGGCGTTTGTGTTGGTGTTAACCCATTCACCATTTCAACCTTTAAGCCTGATCAACTGTGTATCATTCATTAAACTATCATAAATGAAAAATGTCTATTTCATATGCAGTTATCACAGTCTTCTGTCTTAAGGTAATATTTTTATTTTGGGTTTTCTGTTTTTCACACATGATTTTGTATTTTTCAGTACGCCGGGTGCCACCACGATTCTCCATTCCACCTACAGACAATGAGATCATGCCAGGCGGCAGTGTCAATATCACATGTGTGGCAGTGGGCTCGCCCATGCCATATGTCAAGTGGATGCTGGGTGCCGAGGACCTTACACCAGAGGATGACATGCCCATTGGACGAAATGTCTTGGAGCTTACCGATGTGCGCCAGTCAGCCAACTACACTTGCGTGGCCATGTCAACACTCGGGGTGATCGAGGCTATGGCTCAGATCACAGTCAAAGGTACAGTCACTTCCAAACCACCTTATTTAATATTTATAGGCCTGTGCCTGCTGATACATACTACTGTGGTGCCATATGTCACAATAAAAAAAAAAAACTCATAGTAAAATATCTGTTTATGTATAGTTCTGTACATAGTTTAAATGAGCTAAATATTTATTTTTCAATCTCTTTTATTCAGATAGAACTAGGAGATACAAGAAGTATGTGTGTAGCTTCAAAAGCCACACACAATAAAACTAAAAGCAGTATTAATAGTTAAAGTCAATATTTAGTGTGAACCCCAACCCTATGACAAGAAGCAGCCCGATTAGAAATATCTAACGTGCTGAATGAAACCAGGTATAAATAAAAACAGAAACGTAATGCAATAAATCTCATTTTGTCTGAACAAAACTGTTAAAGACATGTTAAGTGCAAAGGAAGGTCACAGTTAATATGGCCAGTTTTATAGAAATCTGAAACCTGTTTTTACCGTTGTAGATATTTCTCATGCATCCAGATTGCATCATAATACAGGGAATGAAAAAATACATATGTGTGATCATTTGAACTTTACTAAAAACTACAAACATAATGCTGGCCTTTGTAGGGTACTGTATATATGTATGCATATGTAAAATCTCAGAATAGAAAGAGTTTACGTTTAAACGCAGTCAGAACAGTGACATCTGCATTGACATTTATCTCAGTTTCTGTAATAATAATAATAATAATAATAATAACAAAGGACTACTTAATAATTTGTGAATTTAGCAGTTAAATCTAGTATCATGTCCCTAATCATTGAATGTGAACTATAAGTCAAACACCGATATTTTTCTTGGGAATCAAGTGTATTGATGCTTTATTTTCACAGCCTGGTTTACCTAATATTTGGCATCATTTGCTGGTCAAAATTGACTGACTACCGAATTCAATGTTTTGTCTCATACTAACTTGTTATCCATTAAATTACAAAGTCTTTTCTGTATTTCATCCAATTACAGTTATACATCTCATCCAGCCGAATCATTAAATAATTAAAAACGTAAATTTCAATTACAGAAAACATGCAGCAATAATACATTCTGGCTAGTTTTGTGGGTCAGACTCAGCCCGGACAAGAGTCTGAGTAATATTTCATCCACACAACCATCCAGACTCTTTCGTATTCTCTGCCAGGTCAGCTTTAACTCAGAGCACAGATGTAACAATTTTTACAGACCTTCAGAGTCAAATAAGAGGATACCCAGTGGGTTTTGCTGTGTTTCTATTGCGGTTTCAAGCCTCATTCTAACACAATAGGAGGGTTAAGGTTGAACCTGCAGCAGCATAGTCCTACAATACACATGGTATTTTACAAGGTTCCATATTCCACATATAGTTAAAAAAAAAAAAAAACAATGTCCATCAGATGTGTATGTTTAAGGTAAACTGTCAGAGCAGACACGAGTGGTAGTGCTTTAAAGAAAGTTATTTACCTCTCGATGCCACAACAAGTCATCTGTGGAGGATTCTTGAAAGCTTTAGACAAGCCCTGGCACCAGCTTCAGTGCATTAGATGCCAGATTGAGAATATAGTGAAGTGCTTATCTCTCAGCGAGAGATCTACAAAGCCACAAGCTCACCATTTCGAGGCATGCGGGGGAGTAAATGTAGTGAGCATTGTTTGGTGTCCTCTGTAGGCATGGTACTTATCGTAGTGTAATCATATCTACACTGCAGCATACCAGTATGATATTCCAGATTGGTGTCGCCGTATGCACGTGCACTCAAGGGACAGGACCACATACACACTCAGCTTTGTTTTGCCGAGACATAACAGAGATATTAGTCACAATATAACTGTCTGGCAGCAAGCTCCCCCAGAAGCATGCTTCAGATGGCATATAAAGACAATCTATTGCGCTGATATCTTTTGCCATGTGCCACAGTGTGGGGAATTAAAGCAATAAATTTGCCTGTTAAATTATTAAAGTTATAAACACTGGGAAATCGGAGATTAATGACAGCAGCGTCCTCAGATGCTGAGCGTGGAGTATGCAGTGCCTCCATTGCACATATTTGTTCATATGCAACCTTTTTTTGCTAAATGTAAATTAGGAAAGTAAAATAACATTAAGACCATCACCTTCCTTTAGGGAAAGTGTGCAGTACATCATCAGTATTGAGCGCAGTGAGCTGGTAAATGAATGCGATCAATATCATTCAACTCTCAACAAATTAAAAGAAGTCTCTATGGCTTGTAACATAAAATTAATCACACTAGGTTTAACTGTGCAATATCTAGAGTGTATTTTGCATTTTTATTAATATTTATGTAACGATCATTATTTCAGCATTGCCCAAGGCTCCAGGTATTCCTGTGGTGACAGAGCGAACAGCCACCAGCATCACACTTACATGGGATTCTGGAAATCCTGAACCCGTGTCCTACTACATCATCCAACACAAGTCCAAGTACTCCGATGACGCCTACAAGGAGATCGACGGCGTGGCCACCACTCGCTACAGTGTCGGAGGCCTGAGCCCGTACTCTGACTATGAATTCAGGGTGGTGGCAGTGAACAACATAGGCCGGGGCCCACCCAGCGAGATCATCGAGGCCAAAACAGCTGAGCAGGCGCCCAGCACGGCACCGAGGCAGGTCAGAGGTCACATGCTGAGCACCACCACAGCTGTCATCCACTGGGATGAGCCGGAGGAGGCCAACGGGCAGATTATGGGTTACCGTGTGTATTACACCATGGATTCCACGCAGCATGTCAATCTGTGGGAGAAGCAGATTGTTCGGGGTTCCAACTTTGTCACCATCCAGGGCCTCATCCCCAACAAGACCTACTACATCAAAGTCCTGGCCTACACCTCAGTGGGTGATGGACCGCTCTCCCCAGATCTTCAGATCATTGCCAAGACTGGAGGTGAGCAGGACTCCAAATTCCAAACTGCTAGTTCTCATATTTAAGGTTCATGTTACTGCAACTAGGGCTGGGCAGAGTGACCAGAAATATATCACACTGTATTTTTATTACCCTGCCCCCCCTTCTTTGTTTTTTAACACTGTAGCAGCAAAACGATTGGTTGAATTCATACCAGATTGGGTGTATAGATTGTCAGTGACCCAGAATAGATCCGATTGCATTTTGGGAACAGTAGGTCAAAGTTCAGTTTTTTTTAGGAATTTTTAAAATCTTTTATTTTCCCCATTTGCTTACAATGGGCAAAATTTCAAATGTCTTTAGCAGCAAAACTATTGGTTGAACTAATACCAAACTGGGTTTATCGATTGCCAGTGACCCAGAACAGATGTCATGACATTTTGGGAAAAGTAGGTCAAAGTTTCTATTATTTATGCATTTTTTAAAAATATTTTCCCATTTACTTATAATGGGCAAGATTTCAAATGTAAAAACATCAATTTTGTATTAATTTACCTCAAACTTGGCACATATATGGAGGCAATTGATATGCTGACATCAGCACATGCACAGACATGATGACATCAGCTGGATCCATGCCAAAATAAGCTACAATCCATGTGAGGGGCAGGGTTTGTTGTGCCTGGCACCACTTGTTTAGTAATATTGTTTTATCTTCCTTTATTACCAGTTCTTTATAGAGGTTTGTGGCGTATTCCACTGTCTCTAGATATAAAAACATTTTACTTTAATCGCATACAATAATTACAGCTTTGATTACGATATGGCTTAGGCAACTAATACTACAATTTTATATTATTTTGCTATTTAATTAATTAAGCAGTTATTTGATCTATAAAATATGAGAAGACAGTAAAAAAATTATGAGTCTTTTCCAAGGCCTACGATGTCGCTCGCTAATGTTTTGTTTAAAAACTAAGTCAAAGATCTCAACTTCACTGTCAAAGATTTCAGAATTTGAAATCTGAATATGTGTATGTTTTGCCTCAAGAAAAAAAAAGTCCCCAATCGAATAAATCAATCACACATTGACCAGAGATGGAGATTAAATTAAAGTAGATGACAACTAATACATCAGTTGTATCTTTGTTGAACCTACTGTTTACTTTTCAAACTTGAGCACGGGAGGAACAGAACTTTAAATATCACGTTGACACCTTTATCAACCTTAAACTGATTTTAAATCCTGTAAGTGTAAGAGGTACCTCAACTTTATTATTTAGTCATTACTTGGAATGTGCCTCTCACTTGTTTTTCAGTAGTAAATGTCCTTTCATAGGTTATTATGTTTGTAAATTCACAAAGACAGTGAATTATGGGTATGCAGAGTTAATAGTGTTCTCCTCTCAATACACTTCAAACAGCAGTCAATCATTCGCTGCCTGTTAAAGCATAGAGCTGTTGTTTCAGTGATGTTATGATATGGTGGTATATGTAAAACCATACAGTGCAGAAAATTAAAACTGATGTACTGGTTGCAGATACTGCAAACATGTTTGCTGCCACATTTCATCCGTCACTGCTCCTCATTAGTGGGCTGCAGTTGTTATTCCTAGCTGTAAACATCCAAACATCAGACTGTCAACAAACACTTGATCTGGCCAAGTGTGTGTGTGTGTGTGTGTGGGGGGGGTTTAATATAAGAGGAGTTAACTCCAAGCAACGGCTGTATGTTTCTTAATAAAAAAAAAGTCTGTAACTCCTGAAAAACAATGTGGCTAGGGTAGCAGTAATTCTCAGCACAAAGTGGCATCTGTCTGTGGCTTTAACGATAATGAATACTGCAAGATGTAGAGAGTAATGAATTCATATCCTCATTCCAATTCCAGTTCCCTCCCAACCAACTGACTTCAAAGGAGAAGCCAAATCAGAAACAAGTATTTTACTTTCATGGATTGCACCGGCGCAGACTGGACAGGAAAATCAAATCACAGGATATGAACTTATGTACAAGAAGAGGGACGACAAAGAGGAGGTAATTTTTCTGACGTTCACAAATTTTGCAAGTAGAAAATCCGGAAATTGTATGCATTCTGGACAAGTAAAATAACATCTATGCATTTACTAATTTACTTCATTTCTATATATAGTTTATAATGTATATGACCTTCTTTATTTGTATTCTAAAACATATGAAGCAGCTTATTTTCATTCATGATTTTTTTTTTTTTTTTTTTTTACTGAAAAGACTAACAATGTGAAACTTTCCACACAGAAACGTATCAGCTTTGAGCCAACCACAACATACCTACTGAAGGACTTGAAGCCCTTCACTACTTATACTTTCCGGCTGGCTGCTCGCAGTAAACATGGGGTTGGAGCTTACACCAATGAGATCTCTGCAGAAACTCCACAGACACGTAGGTCTTCTTCCTTATCTGACAGAGTTTTAAACTGTTTGGAAGGGAACATATTTTCAAATGCATTCCTATTTTTTTTTCTTTTTTTTTTCTCACATGTGCTGCAAAATCTGAAAAGTGACAAAAATGTCAACAAGGTCCTGAGCACAGATAAACAGAATAAGATTTTTTTTTTCTTTAAAGAGTTGATGCATTTGAAAATAGTCAAGATGTAAACATCTGAACTAGTAAATAAGTGTTTTGAAGTCTACGTGACCATGCAGCATTCACTTTGAAAAGGTTGCATGGACAGCGTACACAGGCTTTCCTGTGAAGTCAGGAGACAAGGTTACAGAAACTTCCCCTCTCTACTTTTCTTGTGAAAAACAGTTTGGACTGAAATGAATGATGGAGCTTTGAATTATTTATGCGACACACATATCTGCCTCGCCCCACTGAAGTAAAAGGGCATGGCCAGCCTATAGAAACCCTTGTCTCTTGACATTGCATGTCGGCCAAAAAAAAATAAAAATAAAAAATATTTTAGCCTGAGCTTTCTATGACTTCAAAAGGTATTCATCCATTTTCTTAAGGAATCAGTGCTGATGTTGACACTCAGCTTAAATTACAATGAGGAAAGTTGTGGACTGACATTATCATAGAAAGCTCAAAGGAAGTATTGTCTCTGTAGTTAGGGACAATTTCACCCAAAAGACCTCCGATTTATGACACAAGACAAAATTGCAATATTGAATTTTGCCGATTATTAGATATTAAAGAAAGCTCATCGAGTTGAATTGGATAAACTGTGAGAAATCCCCTCGAGTGGAAATCACCGAATTGTGGTATGCTATGTAAATCTGAGGTCTCTGAAAGACAAGGGCAGAGATCAGGTAGGTATGTGAAAGTTCATGAGTTCTAACTCTGCCCCGATGTATGTCCAGAGGTAAATGATGAACTTTATTCCAAAGTGCATGCCACTGTTATCAGAATCTAATAAATCAGTCATGTCTCCTTGGGAAGTTCTCTGTTGTACAATCAGGCTTTTACCACAAACCAACAGGCTTCGGAAAGGTTGGTGACAAAATTTCTACTTTAAACTAGTTAAAGCATCAACCTTTATGTTTTTGGATTGATGGTAACTGCTTGCCAAATTTGTCTTATTACTTAATTTCCTTTGGAATGATTTATATTTTACAAAATACTTTAAATAATACTTAGGCTTTCATTTTTTCTTTTTTCTTATTTTTTTTTTTTTATCAGAGTTACAGAATTTTAACATCCAGACAATTTTAGGACATATGATTTTTTGTTTCTTTTTGTTTGTATTGTTTATTTTCATGGCTAAGGTAGGTTAAATATTGTAAAGCTGTCCCTTTTCTGATCAACACCTTCCATTCATCATCAGTGTGCACATTTTGTGTTGGTCTAAGAGCCTGTTGTTTCATCTTGATTTGTTATTTTCCATTGTTTTAAGTTACACTTTATTTATCATCATAAGTCCTTGTGCTTTGTCCTCATTTTGTCATTTTGATTTCCTCTTCTTTTTTTCCTGTTCGGTCAATTCCACCATCATCACCCCTATCAAAACCAAACCTGAAACTTCTTCAAAAAAATACTATTACAAAAAAAAAAAAAAAAAAAAAAAAAAAAAATACTGCACCTGGTCTATATTCAACCCACCAACCAGAACCCTCCGGCCCACCTCAGGAAGTCATGTGCTATAGCCCCAGCTCCACCAACATCCTGGTAAGTTGGCGGCCGCCCCCAGTGGAATTACAAAATGGGATCATAACAAAATACACCATTCAATACGTCGCAACTGAAGGGGAGGACACGACTGCACATCAAATCTCCGACATCCCTCCGGAAAGCACCCAGTACCTTTTGGAAAACTTGGAAAAATGGACAGAATACCGCGTGACGGTCACTGCTCATACAGATGTTGGAGCAGGACCGGAAAGCCTGCCACAGCTCGTCCGCACAGAGGAGGATGGTATGTGTTCGCTCAAACAAAGCCCCCAGCTGCAAAATCCAGTCTACCCTTTTAACCTTTCCCGTCAAATACTAACAGCCTCGCCTATGTCTGCAGTCCCTCTCTTCTTTTCTCTCCCCACTGCCTGCTTCTAATATGACTGTCGCCATTTGATACTTTTAGCCACATTTTGGACTGTGCCTTTTTTTACTCAAACTGTGTGAAAGCACCTTTTTTTGGGTTCTCCCCCCACCCCTTCGCTGCTCAATTTCAACATATGGTATGGCATTTTGACCTGCAGGCCTCCAACTTCCAGTCCCAACTGTCTATCATACTGACTGCGGTGTTTTTCAATGGCAGCATTTTTATAGAACTGACTTTTTTTTTTTTTTTTTTTTGTAGGAACTTGCCAAAATGACAAGTTCTGGACAGTGGGAATAAAACAAAAGGTGGAAGGATTTTTTTTTTTTGAAGGCCATTTTTAAATTTTTTCCGCTCATGTGATAAAATCATTTTTTATTCATTTTTTTCCTTGCTCCATAGCCAAAAATCTTGTTGTGCTTCAAGCATTTCCAACACTTGAAGCCCCCCCTTTGGCTCCACTTTTCTATTTTGGCAAAACACATTTTTATTCCATGTTTTTAAAATCCACTCTACCCATTTTTAATGTTTCAAGATTAGGTCAGTTGTCAGACCTGTTTTTGCTGTTGTTTTTTCCCCTTACCATTGTTGAAATATTGATGTGATGCAGTGCTTGTTGCAGTTTGCTGCAATTTTGTGATTTTTTTGGTCACTGCAGCATTTTGCGCCACGGCGTTGGGCAAAATTTACAAAGAAGGGGTTCTCTATAATTTTGACCTTTATTCTTCTATCCCATGGTGTTCCTCCAGTTCCTAGCGGGCCACCTCGTAAAGTTGAGGTGGAGGCTGTCAACTCCTCATCAATTAAAGTGATCTGGCGTTCACCGACACCCACCAAGCAGCACGGTCAGATCCGAGGGTACCAGGTGCACTATGTCAGGATGGTTAATGGGGAGCCCACAGGACAGCCAGTCATCAAGGACATCCTGATTGATGATGCCCAGGTACAACACCTTCCTCAGTCAGCCACCCCAACTCTCAAACACAAAGTAATGCTTTTTCACTCACTCACTTTTACTTGTACTAGGACAAACCCTTAGAATTCACATGAAAACTAAAGCTACTTTTAGGAAGTGAAATGTAGAAATTATTGACTATTTTTGTCACTAATCACAGTTTAAATGGATGCTGAAGCTACAAGTATACATTTGTCTATTTCTGCTTGTAATTTGTTTTTGTGAAACAAATTCACTTTGGGTTGAAAACTGTGCTGCTATTTTCTGACCACTGTGTGTACATGGCGTCATTTCTTTTCTCTTTTCTTTCCATATTCCTATATCATAATCAGACGGAATATGATGATTCAACTGAACATGTGAGTAGTTAAATTCGACTTAAGCGCAATCTTCCTGTCATCTCTTGCATGAATGGCATGTGTCTTTTGTACATTCGGATTAGAGACTAGATTTTAAGCAATACGCATCCTGTTTTCTTCTGTTTTTTTTCTGTAAGATGTGTACATTAAGAAGTGAGATGAAACTTGACATTTTGGACTTGTTAAACTCTAGCAGAGGTTGACCTTAAAAAGGCTTGAATTCTATTAGTGTTCAATGACAAAACCATTTTGTTTCAGGAGAAAAAGATACTCTTTGCCAAGTGTATTAATCTAGGCTCTATCAGAACTATCCTCATCCACTGAAGCATGCCTCAGCTTTAACTATACGCTGAAAATATGTCTGTTCTGTCCACTGTGATGCCAGTGTCACTCATGCACTTTTTATCTTTCTGTTTTTCCATTGCCAATTTTTACAAATCAGCAAATAAATGTCCTGCAACTTAAGTCCTGCTTCTCCACAGGAAATGATCATCACAGAGCTGCAGGCTGAAACCACATATTCAGTGACAGTAGCAGCCTATACGACAAAGGGTGATGGTGCACGCAGCAAACCCAAACTGGTCACCACCACTGGCGCAGGTAATATAACCAATAAGTGCTAAAAATTCTTGACACATACATTTATATGCTGTTTAAGTGACTTTCTGAAAAAATGCTTACAAGGTCCGCAGTCTTACTGCTGATGATGTAAAATATGGTTGTATGTTAATTGATGTGGGCAATTACTGAACCCAATATTCTGTGTCATTATCAAACTATTACTGAATATTTTGATAGTCAGTATTAAAATATATCAGTAAGTTTACACATTTGACATCAAAATTCTTCAGGAATTAGTTCTAAATATAACATTATCACATATTATTTGCAATAAAAAAACAAGCACAATGTTATGTGCTAGACAACCTCTTATTTAATAATATTCAATTTGAATACATACATCATTATTTTTAACATTTTATTTCCTTTCTCCATTGGTGTTGTCCTAGTTCCAGAAAAACCAAGACTAATGGTCAGTGCAACCAACATGGGCACAGCTCTCCTTCAGTGGCATCCCCCTGCATTAACCCACGGACCCCTGCAAGGCTATCGCCTTCGTTTTGGCCGTAAAGATGTAGATCCTCTGACTGTCATCGAGTTCCCTGAGCGGGAGAACCACTATACAACCAAAGAGATCCACAAAGGCGCCTCATACACCTTCCGCCTTTCAGCGCGGAACAAGGTGGGCTTTGGTGAAGAGACAGTCAAAGAAGTCACCACAAATGAGGATGTCCCGAGTGGCTACCCTCAGAGCATTACAGCAGAGGGTGCCACCACGTCCACCATTCAGGTTAGCTGGCAACCTGTTTTACTGGCAGAGCGAAACGGACAGATAGTGAAATACGCTCTGCAATATAAGGACATCAACAGCCCACGCAGTCCCTCGGAGCTCTTCATCACTGCCCCTGAATCAACAGTCATCTTGGATGGCCTTAAGGCAGATACCACTTATGATATTAAAATGTGTGCCTTCACCAGCAAGGGCTCCGGCCCCTATAGCCCAAGTGTCCAATTCAGGACACAGCCTTTGGATCAAGGTAGGACCAGTCCCTGAACCTTTGTTAGTATAAAACCCTTTCTAAAACAATCACTTTCCTCTGAGAGCCTCAAATGGCAGAAGTTGACAAAGTATGGAATCCACCACAGGACATTCTAATAACATATTGCCCCTCCCTTAGTCTGCCTAACATATGTTTGATTTAAATGAGTTACACAGAGTAAGTATGTATGTCTCTATGTGTCTTGTCAGTCAAGCAAAGGTCAGTCATTTAAGTTAAGAGATGGTGTTGGTAAGAAGGTAAGAGGACAGTGCTGAGTTCAGTGTAGTACTGATTTCAGCTTGGTTTTGAAGGAGGCATTCCCAGGTAAGCACTGCTGTTGGACCATTGATGGGAGACAGAGGATGTTTTGTGTCTAAATCAGCTGCTTCCCCCTTTCTTTTAGCAGTGTTTGCAAAAAATTTTCACGTGAAAGCTGCCATGAAGACATCGGTGTTGCTGACTTGGGAAATCCCAGACACCTACAATCCAGCTCAACCATTCACAGTGAGCATTTAACCAGCTAAATACAATATGATAATGTCCTGCAGTAGCCACCCACACCTACCAGACAGTGAAACCAACAGCATGTACAGGCTTCAGTGTCTACATCAAACATCATATTATTCATGTGCAGATCCTCTACGACAATGGCCAGAGTGTGGAAGTGGACGGGAAGTTAACACAGAAGCTTATTACTGGTCTTCAACCTGAGACGCAGTACTCTTTTCTCCTGACTAACCGTGGCAACAGTGCTGGAGGTCTGCAGCACCGCGTTTCCACCATGACAGCCCCAGACATACTCCGTACAAAACCCTATTTGATTGGCAAAACCAACTCTGACGGGATGGTGACAGTGGAGCTACCAACAGTACAAACATCTGAGAGAGTAAGGTGAGTAGTAAGTCATCCCAGCAGCAAATTGCCCATTACTCATGTACACACAGTACAACTATTTACTAGAATCCATTTCTCACTGATGTATTTATGTTGTGAATAAACAAGTGAAGTTAAAAGGTGGCTTTTTTTTATTTCATTGATATTCTTTCCTATATTTCAGTGTAATATCCTCTTCACCTCAGTCATTACAAATGAAAGCTGCTTGACTGATTTAAGTGAACTTCTCTAAGCTTGAGTCCCTTATAGTGTTTAAACAAAGCCCAGAGTTGTCAGAAGGCCAAAGAGCACATCCGATTGTAAACCGACGCTTCAAACCCATCTTGGTTTTTTTTTTTTTTTTTGATCCTGCTGGATGCACTTGGCCCACTGTCTCCCATGCCAGAGCTTAAGCTAATTAGTTTCCCATTAGCCTGCCACAGTGCCTTCCTGGCTAACGTTAGCTAGTGCAGTGCCCAATCAGGAAGCCCAGAAAACTCTGGCAGGGGCCTTTATCTCTCTTGCCACCCTGATGAAGGGATGAAAATCCCTCTAATTCTCTATCTTTTCCGTGTTCACAGAGGTCTCCTAATTAGCCCACGGGGGGGCTCAGTGAGGTGCAAACACATTGCCTGACTTCTATGAGCAGGCTTAAATTAAATAGAAAACAGATGAAAGTAACACCAGTCAAGTGAGGAGGATTTGCTTAACTTGCTAATGGCATGATTATGTGTCTGTTTCTCGTAAGCAGACTACCCACTGTAATGTAAAGAGACATGGTCAGCACTGGACATTGCTGTATTTCTTCTTGCTGTCTTACAGGGTTTTGTTTCTGTGCACTGAGCTGCTAATAGAATTACTCAGCTCAATATTGTTGTTTATGGAAAACTGACTGATTTTGGATGCTAATACACAGCCCTTTTATGTTCCAGGGGTTATTATGTTGTGGTAGTACCTCTGAAAAAGCACCGCACTGGCAAGTTTTTCAAACCCTGGGACAATCCTGATGAGATGAACTTGGAGGAGGTAGGTAGAAACTCTGACTCAGATAACGAGAAAAGAAAAAAGGTTTCATTATTCATCCATTATCCTATGATTGTAAGGACAAATTGTACCCAGAGTCTTCAAAACCAGTATTCCATAACTGAGTGCACATAGCACACATTCCTTTTCTCAAAACTGTAGAAAAAAGTTGAAGCACATAAGAGGGCAGGAAGAACTGGAGATGAGGCTCACTGATTGACGCAAATAGCAGAGAGCACTGTTCATATGGAAATGAGAACATGAAGTAGCCATCAAGTGCACTGCAAACTCAACCCCCATCCCCACCTCCTCCTCCTCTTTGTGTCTGTGGTAATTACCTGAAGAGCTGCATCAGGACTTCCTGTCTTTTCTCATTCTAGGCAAAGCTAGGCTACTGTGTATGCACAAAACACTTGACAAGTTTTATATTTAGTCAGCTGAGATAATTCAGGAGCTTCTGTGCATCGCATGCATGATTAAATGCGTAAGCAAATGAAAGATTTCATCGCCATAGACTGTAAGCTGCGATTACATTTCAAGTGTTCGTTCAGATGTGGGGCCAAGCACTGATATCTAGTACTTTTTCTTTCTCTACACATCCGGTGCTGCAGATGCTATAGTCTCTGTAGTAGGTTTGTTTAAAATAGAAAGTTCTAAAAGGTTATCCCCTTCAGGTTATTACTGTCTGAAAGGTCTTTGGGTTATAAATCAAATTCCTCAGTCGTCTTTTGATATTGAGATTTCACGTATTTATTTTCCACAAAACATTATACCTCTATAGGGGGGTAAAAGAAAGCACCCCACGTCTCATCTGCCATTGGCTTTACAGCTTATGCCCACGGGCCCGTGTCTGTAGCCTTGACCGATTGCCCAAAAGTCGCCCCTCTGTCAGAATTTATTTGTTTGTCAATATTGGCACTCACCTTTTCACAACTTTTCCCAAGGGCAGCCAGATTTAGCCGTGTTGACAGGAGAGATGATTGAAGACATTATCGGGCAGCACCAACAGCCCTGCAGCCAAAACAGAGCACACACAAGAACACACACATACACGCTCTATTGTGAATGACAGCCGCACACGGCACGTACACACCGATTCGTGCACAGAAGTCAAAGATATGAAATCAGGCTCCAAATAACTAGCAAGGCTTGATTAGCATAATTATGATCCACACTTTGTACTGGGAGTTTAAAGTATGATGATACAGACTTGGATGAAGGGCATACTTGATGTGTTTCTTTCAGCCTGTTGGTTTTATTGTTGTTACTGGTTGGGGGAGCAGAAGTGATATTTTGGTTGTGGCATTAATTAGCCAAAAACACCACATATCTTTTACATAATATTCATTTGACTGGTGAAGTTTAGCCATACTGGGAGAAAAAAATTTGAGAACTGTAGCATGTGTGGATGGATATAATTACTGTGCACTTTTAGATTCTTTAAGGTTGGGAATCTTCAACGGGACAATAATCTGTACTGTTGATTCCTACAAAAAAGTATTGTGTTACTCATTTTTGTTGGTGTTTCTCTGACTATTACTGATTTTTACTTCATCCACATACTTGTTATTCTGATATTAAAATCATTTTCAAATAATACTTTTTCATGTTCCCTGCCAGTAGCTTACCAGAATTTTAATTTTGACAGGAAGACATTTATCAGATCCTACAGCAGCTGAACACTGTTAATTGGATACAGACGCAAGACAAATACAAATGATTAGATCATATTTATTTGGTGTAATCAATGTTTCTGATTGTGTCATGGAGAAAAAAAGATGATGGAGCTATGAAAGTTTTGAATGAATTCAGTCTATTTTCCCTTGTTTGATGCTGCTGGATAATCCTCAACTGTTTTATGTGCTGGAAATCCACACAATCTTTTAATCAGAGTCTTTTGTAGTCCAAAAACAGATGAAATAAGTCATTGATCTTTCTGTAATGCTCTGCCTTTTTGCAATCAGCATTTTCAGCTGAGTAATCAGGAGAAAAAATCTAAACAGATTCAGTTTGGGGAGATGAGTTTTCATGTGTGCGATGGAACATGTCTCAATGTGATATCAACCGTGCACTTCTTGCTCTTCACTGCAGCTTCTGAAGGAGATTAACCGAACTAGCCGGGGCCTCCGGTTCGCCAGGCAGACAGAACCCAAAGCCTATATCGCTGCCTACTTCAAAGACCTACCCAAAGACTTCACCTTAGGAGATGGCAAGATCTATGGCGACTTTGAGAACAAACAACTCCAGAATGGCCAGGAATACATCTTCTTTGTGCTTGCTGTTCTGGAGATGTCTGAAAATGTAAGTTTGCATTATCTTACATTTATGCATATAAGTTCAACCACAGACACAAGCCTATTAACTCTGGGTTATCCACTGGTAGCACTATTATGTTGTTTGCGTTCTAAACTGATCCCAATAAAGAGGGAAAAATCCAATACATCTTGGTGGAGGAGTGGGGATTTTACTTCTGGTCAGATGTGTTACTTTCAGCTTTGACTCGAAAACTCTAAGCTGCAGTTGGCCCAAGAAGCTGACCCTTACCGCTTTAGGGAGAGAAACCCCTTAGGACCTTGGCTGATCGCAGGAATACCTTGATAACAGGGCTTCTGTTTAATTGCGTCCTACGTGCAGTCTGCCTTATCTCCGCTGCTGCAGCTAGTGTGTATGTGTGCAAGTGTCCAGTGTGGACCACAGAACCAGAAAGCCCCGTGATTAGGCAGCTGCAGGCGAGATGATGGATTTGATGAGCTGCAGGGTCCAAAGTGCTGCCTCACACAGTAACCCCGAGTTCAGGTAGAGCAAGAACGATAATGATGGACAGAGAGAGATCTCTAATTTGCCCACTGAAGCATATACAGAATTTTCTTCCCAAAAGACCTTTTTTATCTTTTCAGAAAATGTGAAATACTTCAATCAGGACTTCTGTATATGGGAGATATTAAAGATAAATTTGATTAGTCCATCTACAGCTTAGCAAGAATTACACAGCAAAACTTTGGATTGGTTTTTAATTTGTATTGCTGGGTGTGCTCTCAGATTCTGGTTAGTAGGAGTAAATTAACTGGAGTTTTAAAGTAGTGCTTTGAATATATTGTTCCAAATACATGTGGTTACAAGCCACATCGCCTGCATTGAGAGGACTCAAGGTGAATATTGGAGATGAAATCATGTAATTCACAGCAACGAAAGTATCAAAATCACACCTAGACTGTTTCTATAGATATTATAATGTACTACACGTATATGTCATTAAGGATATGCACAAAAAAATCATAGTCGACTATTCATAATAGTAATAGACAAGTTTAGTTTTTTACAAGTCGACTACTACTTAAAAAAGACACAGTTTATGGCTATGTTTCTGCTAAAGTGCTGCATATGTGAAGTAAATTCTGAAAAAGGGTTTTAAGTGTTAAAAGAATGGCATCCTTGTGGTTCATCCACTCCTTGGTTGGTCAGTTTGTTTATGTTTAGGTGTAGTGCAATTGACTAATAATCTTAAATTGGCTTGATTATTCAACTTCAAAAAGAATTTTACGTCTATCCCAGTCAGTATATGAAAATTATACCAGTTTTACATATAGTTGGTATGTATGTTTTCACTTTTGTATACATATATTTGATAAATGCAAATTATGTGTCTGTTTATGTATATTACCTGTGCATCTGAGAGAACCTTCATCACATGAGGAACAGGATGAGGTCTAATATGCACAAATAGGCTGTGACATATTATGATCACTTTTAGGATATGTAGTATTGATTATTTGTTTTTCCCTGTCTCAGATTATGTATGCCACTAGCCCCTACTCTGACCCAGTTGTGTCTGCCGACCTTGACCCCCAACCAATCATCGATGAGGAGGAGGGTCTCATCTGGGTGGTGGGCCCTGTGCTAGCTGTCGTTTTCATCATATGCATTGTGATTGCCATCCTCCTCTACAAGAGGTGAGAAACTGAAATTAAGATTTTGCCCATCATTTGTAAACATGCTTCAAAATATGACAACTAACAATATAAATAATGTAGATGTGATACTGAGTGCACGTCATAAACTCTATAAACATTATCATTTATACATGTAGCATTTCGTGTATGAATATTCAACATCCATGTTCAGCAGTTTAATATTAAACATTTATGAAATCAACACACTGCCCTGTACATATCTGAATGCAGAATTAAAGCGAGATTTTGACTTCAAGCCTGAGGCGCATTGATCTTCACAGTATCCATGACCCATGTTCTCAGTAGTGCACACACACTCATGAATCTTGGATAAATACATCCAAACACAGGGCGAACCAAACTGTCAAGACTTCAAATGACTTCACAAACATGTGCGTTAACTGAAAGTTAATAACACACATCCATCTATCCCTTGTACTCACAAACACATGTACAGTAAATTTGTCGAAAACACTGTGCGGTAGTGCACTTTCACACCAAACCAACAGTGTTTCTGGTCTAAAACCCCTAGTGGTAGGCAGACCTCGTGTTGTCACTGCTCATCAGTCAAGCGTAGGAGAGGATGGCTTTGACTATCAGCTGCATGTCACCACATGTGCGTACAGCTTTAGAGAGGCCCTGGAGCTTGGGCAAGCATCCCAGCCACCCCCACCCCCCTCCTCCCATTTTACTACTCCTCATTCCACAAGGGAGCCCAGATTTGATCCCGGTTTTGACCTTTTTCTGGCCTGTCTTTGCCAGGATACACACTGATTTTTCCTGTCCTTGCTGGCTCTTTCTGCTCTCACCTCTGCATGAGGCAAATTATCTGCAGGGTTCATTCAATCAAATGTTCCGTTCTAAGCAGAATTTCACTGTACTCCTTAATAAGTCCTTTGGGGAGGGTAAGATTAGTAAGCGAAGTGTCAGCACAAGATATGATCAGTACATATGATCACAAAAATTAATACTTAAAGTGATATAAGGGGTTTAGACCTACGGCTTTAGTTCTTTTCCTCTTCCTACTTAATTGTCCTTGGTTTTGGTTTGGATAATGCAAAGGTGACTTTAATATGAACAGATACTGTGCGTGCTGGGTTCTCAGCGTTTCCATTTGTTCTAGACAGATTTACACATCGATTACCAAGCCTGTGTCACTGGCACGTTACGAAACATTCAGTGCATAACCAGGATATATTTGTCTTGTCAGGATCAATTTTTATGTGACAGAATGCTCCTCTTGTGCAAAATAAAGGGCAACAACCATGTTATGCTCAGGCATGGAATAGGACTGTGCATCTTCATCAGACAGAAATGTAAATCAGTGTTAAGGAATAATTTATGCCATGTTTCAGGACAAATGTTCTGCTAATTATTTGCATGTAAGATAAAATACATTATAATATCTTAGATGCCCAATTTGCATATTTATTCATTAATAATTTTAAATATTGTTGTATTTATATAACCAAATTGCTTGCTTGTAGTTTTTTTTTTTTTTTTTTTGCAGAGAAATGCACACACACAGCAATTAAGAGTCAAGAGATGACTTTTATGCTTGAACAAGAAGCAATCAGCTGAAACTGCTTGGAATAGCAGAGATACAATGTACAAATCTTGGATGCACCTGGGAAACTATAGTATTTGAAACAAAGAGCCCCAAGGCTGCATAATTGAGCATAATCTCTGAAGTGAAGCATTACTAATCTCGCACGCAAAACAAAACTGAGATGTGATTGGTATCGTTTTTCTCTTGTGCAGTCAACTCATTCACCTATTCCCAAGAAAAAGTGTCCATTATTTAAAGCCAAAGGTCTTACCACCTAATGTTGTGTCGATATTTCTTTCCTTGCTGACCAATGGAGCAGCAAACCAGACAGGTAAGAGTAAGAAAGGAAAGAGGAAACCTACCCACCCTTTGTCCCTCAGTCGTACATATTATATGAGAAGTAAGACATTTTAAGCCTGCTGCATATTATATATATCAGCTATACTACTTTTTTTAACAGAAGCTATCAATTGGCAGAGTATTCACATTGTTGAAGGCCCCGTGAAATCAGATTTGGCGTTTTCATTCTTGTCCTACAATATGTCTTGCACTGCATGTCCGTATATTTCAGTACCTGGCCAGTCCTTCTAAAGGTATTATCAATGGTTTTTAGGGGTTCATCATTTCCTGAAAATGACTGATCCCTATCCCATTCTTAGGCTTTTAAATCCCTTACAGAGCTACCAGTTATGGGTGATTGTCCATTAGCAGAAACTCACCAATCAGCAGTCTGGGCTTTTCTGGAAGGGGTGCAGCCTCCCTAGATTGCTATATTTACAGAAAATGCATAAATATGCAAAAGCAAGTAGCACTCCACCAGCTGTTTCTTGGGGTCTTCAACATTTCCATCTTATATATTACCTATTTTACATATAGCGCATTATCCATATGACCTCCAGTGATCTAATCAGTTGTGTACGGTTTCTCACCAATGTACGCACAGCCTTTATTACTTTCAGTACAGTTTAATTCCTAAGTCATCAGGTGTCGCAGGTGATAAGCTAGTAATATGTAAAAGGAGAGGCCTTGAACATAATGTCATGAATATATAACACTTACAAAAGACGGAAAAATAAAACCACGAATATAGGTGACAGTTGTAGTAAGTAAGGCAACAGGGACGCCTTTATAAAATCTAGTTCAGTTCCAATGTGGTAAAGCTATCTCTCTCAAGCTATTGTACTAGATTGCATTACACTCTGATGTTATTTTGTCCACCCCCTGTGGCCTTACATAAAGAATGTGGTGTTGCCACTTTTCTTCCCAGTTCCTACAGTATTTGTAAGACTTCCAAGCAATTTGTTGGAGGGCTGGGCATCGCCACAGACTTCCTGAATTGATTCACTTCCAATTCACAAGGTCCCAATTCAATTAGATTCAAGATACAACATGATTTGATTTAATATTGATTCTGTTAGGAATATCTCAGATACAATACATATGTTTTGTTGGATATGATAGATTATCACAGAAATACTAGAAATCGAACAAGCAAACACCATAACTAGGTGCATTATTTAAATTTATACTGTTTAAAATGTAGCCCAGACCATTTATATTAATGCAATTTTAATGAACTTCACTAACAAGTACCAATAAAAACTTTCTTTGGGGCAGAGTTGAGGCTAATAATATCCAAACTCAAGCTTTACTGACCCCTGGGTTTCAGAAATCAATACTGTATAATTTAGATGTTTTTGAGTCAGAAACCAGGTCATGATTTGTATGGTTTTGAACAAAATAAAATCACCTTTCATGGTTAAGATTTACAATTTGTTTTACAGGAAAAGGGCAGAATCTGAAGCTAGAAAAGGAAGTCTCCCCAACAGCAAGGAAATGCCGTTGCATAATCCCACTGACCCTGTTGAACTTCGACGTCTCAACTTCCAAACCCCTGGTAAGTTTTCCAAATGAAGCTGACGACATCCATCTCTTTCTGAGAAGGAATACCAACGCTACTGATTCCTTGCTTGAGGAGAATGTGTTCGAAATCAACATGAATTCACTTTTAGCCTCAATCATCCATTGTTTGTTCATTTGCAACCACGGCTGACATTGAGGCTCCCAAAAGTGCTTCTGTTATCTCTGCAGTGAGAGTGGCACTAAACAAATGAGCAGTTTGCAGGTAGACATTGGACAGGTGCTTAGAGAAGGCACAGAGGGTCAAAACACTGACAGTGTCCTCCTGGGAGACTCTTTGCAGTGGAAAATCAAGAGGTAGAAATGCGAACTTGACAGTTTCATGGCAGCTGTCATCTTTCAGTACACCTGGGTTATCCAGGTCATCGAGACTTGACATGCTTACTAAGAAATGTCCGGTCCTGCTCAGATAGCGGCCCGCTGCTCTGAGTTACAGGTGGCAGCACTTGTAGGAAAGTGAGAAAAATACAAAATATGTCAAAGGCCCTACATGTCCTGTTCTGTATGCGAGCCAATGGATAGTGACAAAAGAGCCGGTGACAAGCTGTAAACTGCAGTGTTTACTTGCTCTGACCTTTAGTGAGGAGGTGAGTGGTGGTCAGTGGTCATGCTTTTGGCTCAGTCATGTGGCTGGTTCTCGCCTGGGGAAACAACTGGAGTCACAGTCCATTTATCACCTGGAAAGGCGGTGTGCATCTTTGCCCCCACCCTGACAAAAGATACACACTTAACTGCCGTTTGAGTTCCTCTGGCACCGACTGCTTTGGGACAGGTGTTCAGAAGCTGCCAATAATGTAGTAATATCAAAGCCATATTTTGCAGGTCAGCTACTATGAAAGGAGGATAAATTATCCCTGCAGGCTCATTTTTGAAAAAGATTATGCATATTTATGAAAGCTCTTCAATGACGTTGGGACCATTACTGGCTGTTTCATCCTGGCACAGGGATATTTTTCCTTTTGGCTCAGAATGATCTCAACCATCCTCCCACTATTTCAGTCTCCACTCAAGCCATCATTTTTCCCCCCAACAGCCTTTCTGAGAGCTCGTATCTTGGCTCTCTCACTGCTCAAAAGGACCAAAGGTTTTTTTTTTTTTTTCCTACCACGTGACCACTTTCTCTCAAGTCTCGAGGCACTATTACATTAGACCACCTCTCTCCCCTCCTCTCTCACCTCTTTACACCTCAATGGATATTTTCTTCTTAAGGATGCTTGATGTTTGAGTGACGGCGTGTTGGAAATGGTACTTTCATTGTCCCCAGTGGTGGAAATGGATTTTGAGTAGCAGGCTGCAATAGAAACCCTTTTGCAGAGACGTGAGAGTGGGTGGGAAAACATGTTCCTGCTTCCATTAGCTAATGTCCACTTGTGCCAATAACCAAAATGAAACCTCACCACAATATGAGCGAGAGTATGTCACCCAACTGTGGTGTCAAAATGCCACATGAATTCTTAAGCCGGAAAACTTTTTTAACACGACCAACACAGATGAAGTCATCTCTTTCACATATATGCTATTACAACCTCATTAGTAGCAACTCTACACATCTGAATCTATAGTTTCTGTAAGTTTTACCACATTTAACACTTTTTAAGAACTGTCGTTTCCTACTACAGACCTATTTCATGTCAACAGTGGCATAAGAAGAACGGAACCAAATCACAATCCAAGTATTATATTCAATTTAATTCAGTTTTATTCATATAACCCAATATCTTAAATCAGAGACTCACCTCAAAGGCCTTTACAAAGTGTACAATATACCCTTTGTCCTGAGACTCTCAGTATGAGTGAGGAAAAAGTCCCCCAACATAAATTAATTTTAGTTGTATTTGGCCCACATTTGACACTGAAACACAGTTAAAAGTGTGTGCTCTGCTATACAGTCTCTGCACAGTAGCATTAATGGATACTGGTTCTACTCTGATACTGTATGAATCCTATTTTTTCCATAAAAGACAACAAAAAGAAAAAAAAATTAAACTTTAAAATACAGAAATAGACTGCACAATGGCCAGCAGAAACCTTGGAATGTGTCCCCTAGATCCAAAGTCAACTAGGCTTATGCTGTCGAAAACGACAGCTAGGGGTATATCCCCGAATACCCCCAATCCTTAACCAGACAGCTATGATGTCATGACGTGAGGCATTCCCAGGTCATGGTGACCTTTCATTTGCACTTGATTTGAAGTCAATCAGACAAACAGTTCCAGAGATATGAACAAAAGAGTGTTGAGTGATTTTAAACTTTTGAGCGGCCCCTTGTGGGAAATCTAGAAATGGTAAATCGTCCAACATCGAATTAGTTCTTCCTCTCCATGATATTCATTGATATGGAAAATATGGAATTTCTAAACCGAATATTTTTCAAGTTATTGCATTCACACGAAGGATATCGGCAGCGGTCGGACCAAAAACATAATATCCTCGACAATCTGTTTAGGGATATAAATATGCTGATGACAAAGCCATATATCAAGTGCAATTAATAATGTCAGCTCAATATGTTCAGTCTAGAGTATTTTACGCACATTTTGTATGACAATGTCAGCATCTTGAGGTTAAAATGAATGTCCAGTAGTATCCATGATTTTCAGTTTTGTTTGCAGTGTCATTGAATATCCCCTCCTTGTATGCTTTCTTATTTCCATGAGATAAGCATGATGGCCTAGTCAAGCATCTAGCATGACATTTGTGTGTTACTAATGAATGTTCCATTTAGAAAGCACATAATCATGCAACTAGCTCTTGTCACATTTCAGCTGCTATCTTCTCTTTGTCAAGAAAATAGTCATCACATTGCTATGACGTCTGCAATGTATTTAATTACACCGCCGTTTCCTCCACAGGTTCAGGTGCGCCCAGTCACCCCAGTAACCTCCATTTGTCAAGTTAGTTGGTCTCGATTATGCATTTGACATGATTTGTTTTAAGCTTTTATTCCCTTCTTTTTCATCTTCCTGCCCAGTCTTGTATATCCATCCTCATCTAATCCATCTGGTGTAAATGCTATGTCATCACAGGAGGCGGAGTTTGGAATGACAGCCTGAAAACATGTCATCACTCAAAGCAGACGTCAACATCTGGCCTAACATTTTGGATGTTTTCTGTTTGTTTTCTTGAATGTTGGTTTGTGTCTGAGTCTTACTGTCATGCTAACCGTTCACTGCGGCTTTCTGTGTGAATAACGTTCTTCTCTCTCTCAATAGGGAGAGTCCTAGTGGGACAAATGTGCTCGACTTCTCATTAGCTTCTGTGTCCATATTCTCTTTATGAGCATGGCCACTGCTTTGAGTGAACAAACTAGCCTAACAAGATCCACTCTTCCATCTCCCCTGTTAAACACACATGCTGCTTATCTAATGATTCACTGTTGGCTTGTGCTTGGGTGGCACTATCCTTCACGACTGTTGACTGACCTTTATCTTCATCATCTGATTGACAGGTATGGCTAACCACCCCCCAATCCCAGTCATGGACCTGGCAGATCATCTTGAGCGCTTGAAAGCAAACGACAACCTCAAGTTTTCACAGGAATATGAGGTAAGCATTACCATGTTCTTTGAGTATTTATGAACCATCTATTATCTAGAGAAGGGCAGTGGGGAGTCAGTCTCCAATATTACATTTAGGATTAAAAAGGGGGCATTTACTAGGTGTACACAAACAACCGATACAAATTAATGTCACTATTGAGTGTTACATTTAATGGTGTTTTCCTGGTTGCATTAATCCTATCACAGTACACCAATGCCAACGACACACCAGTTTAAGCATGTCAACAATGTGTCAACTGGCTCATATGAATGCCTGCCCAGTATTGAGGGGTGGGGTGTGGAAGCTGGGGTGGGGGGGTGTCATAAAGTACTTCCACTTCAAGTTTCCTTAACAGAATACTTCACAATCAAATGTGCCACAAAGCCTCATCACAGCAGGCATTTTGACACATCACATCAGGGCAATTAATAACAATAATGCCGGCTGCATCACATTTTTAGTTTCCGGAACCTGCTATTGTGTTTGCTGGCTCACTGACATGGCTTGCTGAGACACTGAAATGGTTACAAAGCCATCCTTAATCCTATTTGTTACAGCTGGGTCTTTCCTGATAAGTCAAAATGTGTGCTGTTAAAGAAGCCTGTTTCTTTAAATGGGCTATTTGCAGTGTTTTTACTTTCCAACATTAAAAAAAAAAGACAAACAGATCTTTAGTGCAGCTATTGACAACACAAACCATACAGAAAACATAAGTGATTTGTGGTTTAGCTATTTTTGATCTCAAAACAGAGCTAAGCTAACAGAGTTATGATGTAAACTATCAGCTGATGCAGCATGCTATGATTAGAAACCACGGTGTTATTTTAACCAAAATAATTGCCTATTACCTACTACCTGAATACAGGTCTGTGTACACAATGAGCTTTACACTTCATTCAGCGAGTGATACTGTCTGTGGATACACAGCATTGATTTGTTGGTGGTTTTGGTAGTAGTGCTCTGGTACGTGACTTCCTCCTGCAGTCAAGAGTTTGAAAAATTAATACCACACACAACCTCTTTAAACCCAGTAAACAGCAAAAGGAACCTTTCATTCACAAAGTTGAATCTGTCTTAGTAAACAGCACCAATACTTTTTATTTCATGTTCACAAATAATAACATATTTATCTTCATGCTACCTCATACATTGGCTTGTACTCTAATATACTACAATCTTAGTAACCAATGGACGTAAAAAGACAGAAGGTCAAAACTCCACTTTTGGCCACAAGGGACAGCAAATCTAATCAAACTCAACAAAAGTGGGGTCAAACAATATACAGCACACAATAGAGATAGCAATTCAGTATTGTGCTTACATGGGAACCTAAGTTGTTACTGCAAAGTTGGAATGATTAATGGATTTTCTGCTGGATGCTGGAGATTTCAAAAGCCATAGGTTACTAACACTCATCAAAACACACAATTATATTTGGACTCTGAGGCTGTCTGAGTGTACTTTAGTTCCTATTACAAGAAATATATATTAAAAGGTAATGTGATATGTAAGTAAAAAGGTCCTTTAAATAAAAAAAGATTCCCCAAATGACCTCTGATTGCTTGAATATAATGTAAATGTTTTCCCTTGTGTGGCTTGTAGTATTGAAAATGCTGTTTGCAGAACATGACTGGAGCCCAAAAAAAGGAGAAAAAAAACAAAAAAAACAAAAAACAGAACAGAATGGAGGGGCGGTGTATGAGATAGAAATGGTCACTGTCTGCCCATTTCTCTCTGCAGGTCCTGCAACAGCTCCAAAATCTATGAGGTCACTATATGGGTGCCTGCCAAGCTGCCCAATCATTACTGCAGCTTAAGTACATTGAATTCCTATTTCATAGTGCTTATTCGAGAGTGGTGGAAAGCAATTTTGTGAGCACAATGAAATAAAGATTTGTATTATGAGCAGTGCTGCTGCCCACTGTTTCAACATATTTAGATAAAATTTCCCCCTGCATGTTTTACTTTAGGTGGTGTTTAGACAGAAAGCACTTAGTCATAAAATGTATCATTATATTCACATGGTCTTAAAAAAAAACCTTAATGTAAGTGTGCAATCATTATAGTGGGTTGCCTTTTTTTTAAATTACATTTTACTGTAAATCTCCCTGAATAAGTTATGAAAGCATATGCATGCTGAAATGCATTTTAATTACAAGGGATGCCAGGCACAACAAACCCCACCCCTCGCAAACGTTTTAGCTCTTAATGGACACTTCGATTTTGACCTTTGTGACCTTGACCTTTGATCTAGAGTCTTAAAATTTGACCTTCAAGGTTCTGATGTCAATGCACATCAACAGTGATAGCAAAAAGAAGCTATTTGCAAAATTGAGTATACAGGAATGAAAAGGAAATTCCCGATTTGCCCCATCTCATATCATTGCGAAAACACATTTTTGGTGACCTTGACCTTTGACCTACATTCACCAAAATTTAATGGGCTCTATTCTGGACTACTTTGCACCTTTTCTGCAAATTTCATGGAAATTGTTCTGGTAGGTTTTGCGTAAAGATGCTGACAAACAAACAGACAGACAAACACACACACACACACACAAAAAACAAACAAAACAACCAACAACAATACCCTTGCCTCCCCTTTCGGGGGGCGGGGTAATAATCAAGGTCAGTGTCCAAATGTGGCATGCTAATTAAATTGTGCTCCATAGTAATGCAGTAAGTGCGGAGTTTCACTCATAAAAATGGTTGAGCGTCATTAAAAACACAAGCACAACCATCTCCCTGTAATGTGAAATGAAATGCTGGTTTTCATGTCCTCGTATTTCCCCTTTGTGATATTACATTTTATTTTTCATTTATTTGTGATGAGGGACCATTATCAATCCCTCTTTACAAAGCCAGGACAGGACTTGGAGAGGATATTCTGCTCAACTGGTCTCAAGTGTGGAATTCTTGTATGTGCCATAAAGTCCTACTTATCACATGAGGAAAAGGCAATGGCAGGTCGTCCACTGAGAATAATTTAACATCTCTGCTTTTTAAAATAAATCTCAGTATTAATATCTAACGACTATTACTTGGCACAGAAAACACAAAGTTCCTGTTTTTAATTCTCAAGTCACTTATCTATTCGAGGTGTATTCAAATTTCCAGCCATAAATGTCTCTTTTCCACTTTTAATTTAATTCTAACTTCTGCGTCTGTTGACATTATACTAATGGCCAAGAATGGTGTCAGTTTTACCAGACAGGAATAAAAGCTTGAGTTTGACATTTCATTCCATTCTAATTTTCTTTAGAAAAAATGTTTTAACTGATTTTATACTAATAATATTAGATATTTTATAACATACTTTAACTGCTTTACTTTTAATATTTACTGGCTATACCAGATAATGTGTTAACATATGTACAATAACTTCTGTATTTAGTATTGACTTGAATGCAAAACTGTCTGACCATACGATATATGGATAATTACTTACAATTACTGTCAGTAAATTGCCCCTAACAAATCAAGCTCAATATTCAATCACTAATTAACTATTTGCTGATTTTGCCGTGTGAATGGTTTGTCTGTTCATTTTTCACATGGTATAAATAGCATCTAGAGATGAAGCGATATGATCAACACTGTAATGCCTTTCTTCATCAATGTTTTGCCTAGTCTATGAGGCTTAGTTGCAGATAAAAATCAGCAATATGCAAATATTAGCACACAGACTGGAACAAAACAAAACCCTGAAAGGACGAAAAGGACTGTTATAAACACGGTTGACTAAATTCAGCAACTTTTGTAAAACAACCTGTCCTTTATCTAAATGGTGTAAAAATAAATAAATAAATAAAAAAAGAGCACTGCAGCCTCCTCTAAAAGCCTGAGAGCACAACAAAGTATAGCCTTACTTGTCAAGCACATATTTTTCATTTTTACTCAATAATCTGTGATGAAAGGTGTCTTTAAGCCTTTCCAGACTGAGCAAGTACAAACACATCATGCATTGTTGGCCTCAGAGTGTCATTCAATCTGCAAAGATTAACTATTGTTAAATGTCCTTATACAGCACATTATTCACTGAATTAATTATTTTTGATTTATCTTTTTTCTTTACAGTCCATTGACCCTGGACAGCAATTCACATGGGAGCATTCGAACCTGGAGGTCAACAAACCAAAGAACAGATATGCCAACGTGATTGCCTATGACCATTCCAGAGTCTTGCTTTCTGCTATTGATGGTACGCCACCCACCAACATCTCCTCAGCAAACTACTGTATTGATTCTACAGACAGCAAGTACAGCTGTATCTGTAAAACCTCAGATCCGACCACACTGTACAACTTCTGAGAAATGCCACTTTGAAACAGATAGTTAAGTGCTGTTTCTTTCACCACTTCATTGGATTACACATCTGCACACCACACACAACTATTAATTAACCATTTCCATTAAGCTACTCCTTGGAGAGAGAAAGAAAATGAACTAAGTAGTAAATAGATAATGTGACAAAAACAGATAAAGACAGAGACTTTTCTCAAACAACACACAGCTGACTGTTGATGAAACTCCATTAGCCAAATGTACGTGCACACATTCGACTGCACAAAACAAACTGGAGGCTTTGTGATGGAGCAAGTGAGTAGACCTCAGTCAGGCGGACATGAGGGACTTCCTCTTTTCCTTCTCAAGCTTCAACAAAGTCTTTTGGCAAGCAATGCTTCTATTGTTTACTTTGATTGGTCCTTTGAATAAAAAGGGATTTGGGATTTGACATCAGAATTCGAAGACGCTTTCTTTCAGTATTTATTGATGTGTGGATGGATCAGCAGAATCTGTGGAATACAGGCCCTCTGATGCCGAGTACATTCATTAATGAATTTACTCTCGTGCAGCACCTTTTGTCAAGTTTCTCCAACTACACAAAACACACCACTGAGTGGGATTAAACCGGCATCTGGTAAAGTTAAACGTGTTTTTTTTTTGTTTGTTTAATGTTCTTCACATGCAGCTCTTTACAAGTTCCTTTTAAATGATGCTTTTCATCAAGATTCAATCAAATCTGTGCTCCTTTTGTTAGACTCATTTCCCCATCTATTCTAAATGCATGGATGGGGATAAAGCTGCCCCTGTCCTTGAATTCTTTAGTGTGTTTTTTATCAGGAAAAATGTGCACAAAATCCAATCTTAAATTGCATACATCACCTCTGCAGGAGGAGACCACAGGAAGCAAGTAAAGCAAATGCAGAATACTGAGGTCTTAAAATGAAGCTTTCCTAATACTTCTACTTAAAGTCATCATCATTATCGTCACCATTCAACATTCCCCCAAAGCCTGTATTTCCTGAGATTCCATTTCTTTCTTATGAAGACTGAGTACTGAACAACAACCCTGGTGGAATGTTTATTTCCTAATAAGCATATTGACAGAGAATGGTAAAATTTATACAAATCCTGACTGACAGAAAGCATAAAGGAGAAAGCCATTGCAAATGCGCATTAAACAACTTGTCTCATTCTCATTAAACCACAGTAATGTCTCTTTTGCTTTTTCTTTTCAATTTGAAAACGCGCTGGGCTTAATTGCATTTATCCCTTGTCCATCACGGAAAAATGTGCTGCTGTTGTGGCTGTGTGTGGACAACTTCAACAGCAAAAAGAAGAGAGGGTGGGGGACGGCTGAAAAAAATAAAATAAAATAACGTGAGTGGTTTTGAATGTGTTCATATTCCATTTGCTTCTCTTTTTTGTTGAATAAGTTACCTGGGAGTAAAAGAGAGTCTGGGGGGAGACGGGGGAGAGTAGGAGAGGAAGCAGTTGGAGAGTGGGGATTCTCTGAGACGTGGCGTCCATGCAGATGAGACTTATCTTGGTCGACCATGTGTGCACGGAGCCCCTAAACTGCCAGTCCTAAAGCATTGACTAGCTGTCAGCTCTGTCTCTTTCCCTGGGATTCGAAAAGGCTGCTGTGCCTTTCATTTAATATAAGCAAAGGGAAGGAGGAGTGAGGAGGGGAGGGGGGAAAATTGTTTTGCTAGTTTTTTGTTGGTTTGTTTTTCCCCGTGTGAGGTGATAGACTCTTTACAGACCAGGCTTTATCTGGAAGTCACTCGCAGATATGGAAAAGGACACAAAACTGTGGATTTGAATGTGTTGTTGATAGTAAATGGTAAGGCTTGTGCACTGTAACGCTGATCCCAACTCGTCCAAAATGTCCATTTTTCAATTCGACAACACAGTATCATCTGAATGTTATGCTGGAAATAATATGATTTCCTCAAATTACTGCATCAACACTGACTTATGATGCAAAAACAGACAGTTTTGTGACATTTCAGAAGCTTTTCTGCATTAAACAAACAAACAAAACCATTGTTTTAGGTGTGATTTTTGCATTTAATTCTACCATTCTACATATCCCTGTTTGTTTTAAAGCAATCTCCTCAGCCTTATATCTCATATCACTCTTCATCTGTGTATAGGTATCCCTGGAAGTGACTACATCAATGCCAACTACATCGATGGCTACAGGAAGCAGAATGCCTACATTGCTACTCAAGGGTCTCTGCCAGAGACGTTTGGTGAATTCTGGAGGATGATCTGGGAACAGAGGAGCGCCATCATTGTCATGATGACAAAACTAGAGGAGAGGTCCAGGGTAAGAAGCAGAGACACAGACACAGATTTAACCTTCAAAGACCTAAACAGCTGCCAGATGACCAAAAGCATCTACTGATCTGAAAAATGTTTAATAACTTTTTAACCACTAATTCTAGCAGTACATTAAGTAATTCAGCTAAAATGCAATTTCTCAAAGCTTGAGTGTTCAGACGTACAAGAACGAACATGGAAACATCATCTTATGCAACACTGATTCATCAACAAAACCCGTAGTTTAACTAATAGCAGTGGTTGCATAAGCCTGTTTACGTTCAGTTAATGATATATTTTGATGAAAAAAGCCTTTGTATTTAAAAGGAACATCTACAGTTGCAGAAAAAAAAATATTGGACCACCCTTGTTTTCTTCCATTTCTTGTTCATTTTAATGCCTGCTACAACTAAAGGTACATTTGTTTGGACAAATATAATAATAACAACAAAAATAGCTCATAATAATTTAATTTCAGAACTGATATCTATCCATTTTCCATGTTTTCTTGATAATAACCAAAATCACTTCAGTTCTTACATCA